>PQWD01012548.1:0-19550 GCA_019425675.1 Leucinodes orbonalis | reverse complement strand
GGGGGTTTTTTAAATTTTTAATTTAATTTTTATTTCATACTTTTTATAGGTAGGTTAGGTTAAGTTAGATTTTAGTATATAGACAGACACGTCAAACTTATAACACCCCTGTTTTTACTTGATTACTATTGTAATGTACGAATCATTTCCTTTCATTTGATACCTAACTCGGGCATATTTGTAAACAATCGGTTTTCATTCCCACTTTCATCCCCTATATCTTATAAACGGCTGAACCGATTTAAATTAAACTTAGCTATTGTAATGTACGAATCATTTCCTTTCATTTGATACCCTATTCGGGCATATTTGCAAACAATCGGTTTTTCATTCCCACTTTCATCCCCTATATCTTATAAAAGGCTTAACCGATTTTAATAAAACATAGCTAAGAACACGCTCGATCAAATGACCTTTCAAATAAAAAAACTAAATCAAAATCGGTCCACGCGTTCGGGAGTTATGGTGCCACAGACAGACACACAGACTCACACACAGACACACAAACACGTCAAACTTATAACACCCCTCTTTTTGCGTCGGGGGTTAAAAATGAAATTAATAAAAAGCAGCTTGCTTTAACAGACGTCACCCTGTCAAAGGTTGATACAAAAGGTTCTTACATCCATTTTAAAGTGTTCTGGACAGGTTTTGAAATGAAATTGTTGTACTTTTATACATTTAAAAAACCCAGACCAGTACACCTACACCCAGACAATACCATATATACCTGTTTATTAATATGTACGTACTGTACAGGGATCGAATACAAAGACTTAACAAAAAAAGGACCAATAACCAAAGAAACAGATGGGGCGTGGTGTCCTGACGCCTAACAAGATGAACCGATGATCTGGTTAAGGACGCGAGTGCCCGATAGGTGTTGGACTGTTCTACCGTAGCCATCGTTCAGTAATATATCATAAGTCCCCACCGAGGGGCACGAGTCTGACCGTAAAGGGTGTATAAGCCTTAGCCGTCCACACGGGCCCAGTGCGAATCAGCCGATTTTACACACCACCTTGGAATCACTTTGTCGGCGTGCGCAGGTTTCCTCATGACATCATCATTCCTTCACCGTAAGAGCGTCTGATATACGTGATTATAATTTCGAAATATCGAAAAGCCATTGTTACTTAAGTGGCGCGATTAAAACCTACACCTTCCAGATCGTATAACAACAGTCTACATCAATTATAATATATTTATTGAAACCGACGCTCCATTTATAATTTATTTATTAAGGATTTAATGATTATACGTCCCCACGTGAAGAAATAATTGGGAACAATTTTGTTGGTTGATATTTTGAAACACTAAAAAACATTAATTTATGTTTTACTTTACAAAGTGTACAAGACGGTCAGGTCAGTATAACATTTTTCTACGTTGTAGAACATATTTTACTTCGTAATGTTAAAGGCTTGGTAAGCATGTACACGATTGCAATTTGCCTTTGTGGCCGTGTTTCGTTAAATTTTCATAGTTCCGTAGGGTTTCACGCATCACTCGCATTCAATGCTTTTAATAATGTATTTGTATGTGAGGAAATGTTTCTTTTTTTGAGTTGAAAAATAAACAATAAAAATGCCCAGTAAAATTCTAGAAAACGTTTTACACATTTTATTCGAATATGTTCAATAAACCACAAATTTAATATTAAATCTTTATTCTGACCTTCTTTAGATGCATCTTGCTAAATCTTAAGCGTATTTAATAGGCGAAATTCTAATTCGCAAGAAAAAGTAAAGTTTTGTTTAGTTATTGGGTCCTTTAATATGATTATCATTTTATTAAACAGGTGACTTGTTCGGAAAAAAACCATATTATATTTTTTTTTTTTTTAGTATAGGGGGCAAACGAGCAGACAGATCACCTGATGGAAAGTGAATACTCCCGCCCATGGACATTTGCAACACCAAAGGTACTACAAAATGCGTTGCCGGCCTTTTAAGAAAGAGTACGCTCTTTCCTTGGTTTGCAGGTCGAATCTGTCCGGAAAAACCGCATGCGCACTCATTCCACAATTTTGTGGTGCGGGGCAGAAAGTTTCTGTTGAAACGCACTGTAGACAATTTTCCTTTTAAGCGCGTTTATATTGTGATAATTTAATACTTTTCGTGCCATTTATTTTCGTTTTGATATCTGTGCGTAATTCAAAATCTATTTTCGAATACGAGTTTACTGAACGAATACCGCCAAACAGCATTCGTAGTCTTATAATAATAACTTTCTAAAAATCTTCTCCAGGCACGATGATTCCTGTTAGTATTATTAAAAGCCTCAACATTCCTTTTACTAATATTTATACTTACACAAGCTACAGAATCAGCTGTTAAGGCTGAGAAGTCATCTCCTACACCAGTTCTGGGTACGATCCCCGTGCGGTACATTAGGAATGAACATATTGTCTGTTTGTGTATCTGTTTATGTGTACATATTATATTACAGATCACCCGGTGCTGCCGCCACCTTGTATAGACTAAACTCGGATTTAAAATCTCGTCGAATAATCAGAGATCAATTGTTTTTGTATAAAATAATACATAATGAGGTCGATTCTATGGCACTCCTAAGTGTGATTAATTTTATATGCCGAAGTATAAGCGCAAGAAACAATTTTTTATTTTTTAATAGTATTATGCGAACTGAGTATGGTAGGAATAATTTTATTACTCGTGCATGTATGTATGTAGATCTTACAATACTTATTTCTCACATATTGATATTTTTGCTATGTCATATGGACAATTTAAAAGGAAAATGGCTACTGAAAATTTTGAAGAAGATGCATAGCAATTTCTAATGAGTGTATATTTGTATATTTATTTACACTTGTATAGGGGATTTGTTGTATTCTTCTTGAGCTCACATTTGAATTATTTGAATTATGTATCTGTGGAAACTTTATTATTCTATGTATTTTTATCTTGTGTGATTTATATTAACTAAATGTATGTATGTTTCCCTTGAAAATAAATAAATAATGTTTATCTGATGTTTAGTACTCATTTTAGTACTAGCCTTTAGTTGACGTATCACAAAAATGTAACAGTCTATAATTTCACATAAACAAATGCAATCTTAAGATTACATTTATTGATGTGCTGTGAATAAAATGCAAAGTTATAGCGCAATTATTAGAAGTAAATGCGAATGCGACTTCATCAACTATGTTGACTAATTTATGATTCAAGGAAACAAGATCAGAATCTGCTCATGAATTATCTAGAATGATGTTGGAGACCTATTCTACTCTGTGAAAAATAAGTGTTAATATCGGACACTACTCGTGTTTTCGTGTACTCGTGTCTTTTATAGTTATGTAGTCTTATCAAGTATTCAACTGTGGTTTGTGTGGGATTGATTATAAAATTATTTAGTAATGCATAATAAAAATAATACTCTCTATAATATTTAAGTAATTTAAATAAAGAAGATACAATATAATTATTAGTATTAAATAATATTTTTGCCTAAAGCTCCAGCTTGTTTACAACAGTAAAACACTGTAGTTTAATATCTTAAGACCTGCCTTTTATTTTATTTTTTATTGAAATAAATAAACGAAAAATTTTCCTAACATTGGTTTTATTATTATATTTGTGTAGTCTTTGGTCTATATACACTTATTCAGTCATCAGTTCATCAGTCCTTATTTACTGTTAAGCTTTTATTGAATTTATTTTAAAAACAGGTATTAAATATTTTCCAACCCAATAATTTGTTTCTTTTTATGAATGGAAGCACCACCAGGTACCACGCTACCATCTGGAAGCTCTAATCCGCAACTGAGATTTAACATAGAAAAGTCTCTGTGACGTAAATATAATAATAGAGCTTATGCTCTTTCAAAATAGTTCAGAAACCCTTTTCAACGGGAAATATTTGAGCATGAATCTTCGTCCCTCATAATACGTGAGAACATAATTGAGGTGTCTAATACTTTAATTGATAACAACACAACACGTGACTAACGTAATAAAAGCCCAATTGAGTTAAATGCTAAGCAAATTTATGCTGAGTGGCATCTTTAATGCCGATTCGTGACGGTGCGTACGTTTGCCTCTCTATAAACCAGGGACAACTCGTTTCTGTCAACAGACATAGGCTCTGCGTGCGAAAATAAAATAATATTAATTTTGGTGTTCTTTAATTTTACTAAAACAACTACTTAAGCAATAGGGATGATGACATTTTTTTTCTGTTATTATATCGATGGACCGCATAATAATGGAAACTTTGGTAAAAAAATACTCGGTTAACATTAAAACTCACAGAGATTTTCCAATTATAAAACACATTAATAGACTTTCCCAAAAACGCTTCATACAAATGGCTACCTAGTTATGACGTCACGCATCAGTAATTAGTACGCATAATTTTTGAATTTTGTACTACAACTATATTAAATGTTGCGTTTACTAAAACGGTTTCATATCAAAAGTTGCTTTAAATTGTATGTGTTATCCTTTTGTAAACAAATTTTTTGACAATTAATGTACTTTAAAAATGGACTTGCCCATCTAACGTTGAAGACTAATAAAATTCATAAAACATGAGTTTTCGAGCTGAGAGTAAGCACATCGTTATATTTAACCCAGATTTGTAGTAAAATGAAATAGTTCTTACGATTTCAGGACCCAGTCATCATGCCTATTATAAATATCATAGATTACAGCCATTCTTCAGAATGGCAATCTTTAAAATATAAATGTCTATCTGTCCCTACGACCGCAACGGGCTCAATGACTACGTAATGAATTAAGATGAAACTTAGAAACTCCAAGCATTGAACCTCTGAGAATAAGTATAATTTAATTCAAGCTTAAACGTTAAAAAAATCAATTATGTTTGAGTAAGAACATTATTTATACCTATACGATTATTTTTATATTGTCAGGAAATTTTTTGAAGATCAAAATACTACTTAATGTAATGTACACAGAAATCAATAGATGACCAGAGATCGATACATATCTATGCTCTTCTACACATTTCCAGTACATTTAGGTTCATTTTACATACCACTGCTGGAAATAAGCATAATATACAAGGGAAGAGTTCCAAATTTCCTTCTACCAGCCAGTGTTCCCAATAACAGATCCTAGTTCCTACAACATAACACTTTACATCTGTACATTTAAAACATGATGTTTGAACATAAGCCACCCGAATACTCACAAAAAACTTTTAATGGAATGAAATAATTTGACAGAAAAGTAGGTCGGACTGCAATAAAAAATACATTGGAAAAATATTTCGACTTAGATAACTGTACGTTCTCCTTTACTCTTTTCTGTCTTCATTAACTCTGTCACCCGTCTTCTTCGTTCAAATTTCCACCACTACGCGGATGATTTGCAGATCTTTCGTCACTTTTCTGTAGCTGATACTGAGATAGCCATAGCAACTATCAACGATGCTTTGAGTCGTGTAAGTGATTGGGCTCGCTCATTTGGGTTACTTGTTAATCCAAGTAAGTCACAGGCGATGATTATTGGCAGTAAGCGCATGTGTAACACTTCAGATATTTCATCTATATCTCTTGTTACATTGAATAGGATGCCAACACCATATACCGAGTATTCTAAAAATTTGGGTGTAATATTTGAATTACATCTTGACTGAAGTTCTTATGTTAAGGAAATCAGTCGTAAAGTATTCTATACTTTTCATTATTTGAAGAGCTTTTTACCTACGGTTACCAGAGTAGCTTTAGCCCAGTCCCTTATGTTACCTTTATTAGATTACGCTGATGTTTATTGCCTTGATGCTACTGAGGAACAATTGAACAAACTTGAGCGTTTGCAAATTTATCTATCAGGTTAATTTATGGGCCTTAAGAAATATGAGCATGTTTCACATTATCGGGTTGAATTAAATGGCTCTCAATACGTCAACGTAGGAATAACCGAATTCTTTGTCTTCTATATAATGTTCTCTATAACCTAGTAAGGTTCCATCCCGCCCATCTAAGGAATCGTTTTACGTTTGTACACCAACCTGATGTTTCTTATAGGTCCCACTTAATGTCTCTTCTTAAATTTCCAGCACATGAGTCTGTCTTCTCCTCGTATTCTTTCTCTATTCATTCAGTCAGACTGTGGAATTATCTTCCTTCTACAATTCGCGATAAGTATCTCATTGTTAAGGAAACGAGTACCATATATGTGTATTTTTATTTTATTATTAGTACACACTTGCCTACTTTTCTTACTTTGTTTCCTTTTGTTTTGGCCAGCTGGAAGAAAATTATTGTGAAATAAGATGTGCCTTTGTACGTACTTTTCCATGTCTATTGTGTTTTGTCTTATCGTTGTGTGTATACATTGTTAAATAATTAAACAATAAATTAACGACATGCACAATCTCACACAAAAACGCCCCCGGCAAAACTCTGCCCATCGCGTTAGTTTGGCATAATTTTCATTCATAATTACGTCGCTCGCTACATGCCATAATGATGTAATAGTGTCCTCGTGCTTTTGATTTTGTACCTTTTCCATGACGCGTTACGATCAAAATTCAAATGAATAATTCTATGTTATGAATATAACAATATTTATACGTTGTCAAGCAGCTCGGACATTTTTAGTTTCTTCGTGATTGTACATCTAGTTAGTATTTAGAATAATTTATACCTAGCTACAATCCCCCAGTAGGTCGAATGTTAGGCATTCAACGAACGGTATAAATAAACTTTACCATCAATTAGACCACTGGCCTAATTTGTAGGGATGGTACACAAATCAAACTGGCAGGGAAAGTTCAGAATAACAAGTTAAGGTGAACTTGATAAAATTTCAGGGTTTATGTAAAAGTAGGTACATTAGTGCTTATTTAACCTAGTTCAATGAATAATATAATAAATAATAATATTACCACAGAGTGGACATTGATTTTAAAAGTTAAATAAATGCGTAAATTGTTACCAACTATAGCCCCTACCCAGCTTGTCTAGTGCTATATCAAAGACTAATCACTAACAGTGTTTCGGACAGCGCCTTACGTTTTCCCAAGAGGTTTGTGCTGGAAGGGAAGGGATGGAACCTACAATGAGACAGATAATGAAGATAGCCAAGCGTGGTTCAATGCTTGTCATCAAAACGAGAAAGCTTCGTGAGTTATCCGGCGAGATATGACGCGCAAGCACCATAAAATAAAATATTGTTGATTAGTTAGGCACCTACTATAGCTTTAATATGAAAATCAATTTTTGGTTCGCCGTTTTTGACGGATTTAAAAAACCACACCAGAAATCGTTCAAACTAAATTTCGTTGTTAATTTCATGGTAATATACATCATATTTTTTTATTTTATAAACCCCAGGATTTCGAAATTAGAGGGGGACCCACTTTTTCAACTTTGGAAGTGTCTCTCCCTCAAACTTCAATTAATTAAAAAAAAATATTAGAAACCTCAATATCTTTTTTTTAAGATTTACACATTAGTATACAATAAAAATATTTTTTTGAGATTTAGTGTCAATAAATGATAAATGTCAATGTATGGGGAATCCCAAAATATATTAATGCTTTTCAAGTATCTTGTCCAAGCCTCATGGCGGTTTTCAGAACACATATAGTTACAAAGTTTGAATAGTGTGCTTATAGCTTCGGAAAAAAAGGGTGTGACATACGGGTTCTGGGGGTTCTGTTTTTTGCCATTTGGTTACGGACCCCTAAAAACGTATTATTGATAAATTGTGTAACTTAACAATTTACAGCAACAGTTATCTTTTGTTTATTACACATAGTACAAAAACAGCAACAGAAAAAATATAATAACATAATATACATACGAATGCATATAACTCAAATCAAATCAACAAATGTATGTATGTACTATTACCATATATTATATGAAATGGGTCGGTCGGTTTTAGCCCAAAATATTTTTTTTGCTGATTAGTTTACGGTTTGATTATTTATATTTACGATTTTGTGTCATTCGTATTTAAAGTTATCATTGTAATACATATACACTCGCGTGCAAGTAAATCGACTCAAGCCTCAAGTACGCATAACAAGTGATATAACTAAAAAATGCCTTATTATACCTCTATATAATGTTTTACATAATTAAAGCCTAGTAATTGAGCTTTAAAATGGTGTAAGTTGCATGAAAATCGATTCAGTAGTTTAGTAAAAAAGGTTAATGCTAATGATAATGTAAAAAATGTTGAAAATTCATACAATTTCACAGTATGGGGTTATTGTGTTTAAATGAAACAAAATGTGCGTAAGAAAAAATTATTCGTGTCAATATTTGGTATTCCCTCCTCTAGCTCTGATCACTGCTCTCATGCGATTCGACCCCACTCTTCTACCAACGCAGTCTTGAGCTCATTGATGTTTGTCGGAGCTGGATTCCTCGCTCTAACTTTCCTTTTGAGCTCGTCCCATATGTGCTCAATGGGATTTAAATCGGGGCTGAGCGCTGGCCAATGCATAGTGTGAATTCCAACTTCGTTCAGGAAATCACGTGTGGCCCGAGCAGTGTGACATCGGGCATTGTCATGCATCAAGATGAAATTTTCCCCAATAAAGCCTTGATAAGGGACAACTTGATCCAGTAGAACATTTTCAATGTAACGATCACTGGTCAGACCTCCTCCCCGGCCTCCCCCAGGAACGAAAACAAGGTCCGTTTTGCCTTCTAAGGAAATTCCAGCCCACATCATGCAAGATCCGCCACCATATGCAACGGTTTCCACAAAGCAGCACTGTGAAAACCGTTCACCGGGACGACGGTATACCCGACCTCTCCTGTCGCTGCCATGGAGACACATCCTCGTCTCATCTGTGAACAGGACTGACTGCCATTGCTCTATGCTCCAATCCAAATGTTCTCGAGCAAAGTGAAGGCGTGCTTGACGATGAGCTGTGGTCAACTTCGGGCCTGTAGCGGGTCTTTTCGGAGTAAGGTTAGCTTCTTTCAACCTTCTTCTAACTGTCCACTGACTGACAGTCACCCCGCGAACTTGACGTAGCTCCTGCTGCACATCTACGCCGGTAAGGTGTCGATTTCGGAGAGAGGTCGAGACCAAAAACCGGTCGTCACGCTCCGAGGTGCACCGGCGTCGGCTGGTATTAGGCCTCCGAGTGAAGGCACCAGTCTCTTGAAACCTTCTGTATACTCTCGAGACAGCGGACTGACTCATATTCAACGAGCGACTTCTCGCTGGTTCAACCCTTCTTGCAACAGGGCAACGACTTGAGCGGCTTCTTCAGGTGTTGTATCCATAATTTTCTTCAAATGACGGCTTTAATTTGCAGAGATGTGTTCAGGTCAACGTCTAATGAGCGACTGATAAGAAAAAAACGATTACAGGGGGTTTTATAGGGGGTTGTGTCGCGCAAGTTGTGAATAGAGCGCAGAGCAGTTTACGGGAGGTTGCGTTCAGTTGCATTCTAAGTACAAGTGTTTATTTAAATTACTGATATTATGCTACATTTGAAAGCCTAATTACTAGGCTTTAATTATGTAAAACATTATATAGAGGTAAAATAAGTCATTTTTTGGTTATATCACTTTTATGCGCACTTGAGGCTTGAGTCGATTTACTTGCACGCGAGAGTACTATAATATGGTATAAAAGCTTTTAGTCGCCTACGATTTTTAAAGTTTGGTCGATTTTCTTGTCTGACATCATCAAACCCTGACGCTCTTATTATAGAACCACCTTTTAAATATTTTATTAAAACAAAAAGGAATCATCAAAATCGGTTAATATACGACAAAAAATCCGCGAACGATTATAAAAAGAAGTTTTCTCAATTTCTCTGGTCTGCAAAGTTACGATTACGATTCTGACTTCTTTATCATGAGACCACCTCTAAAATATTCTCTTTGAACCAAAAATAATCATTATTATCAGTTATTATACGACGAGGATACTCGTAAACTTTTTAGTCTTTAGAAGTCTTCAAATTGTAACCGTATGCAGGCTCAAAGGTTAGAAAGTTTAGTTTTTATATGTATCTGGATCCAAAGATTTCATTCTGTTTTCTATTTCGTTTAGAAGCTTTACTTTCAATGTGAAATCAGTTTTACTAGTTGTATAGGTACGTAGGATCAAGTTTAATTTAATTTTGTCCATTATCATTATTATTTATCCTATATGTTAACAAATTAATCTTTTTTTGACTTCAAATAAGTTTCCTGATAACCATCCAAATGGTTACTATTGGTTTTCTCAATATGAATATTTCAAAGGGAAAAATATCAACTCTATAATATATATAAATTCCGAAAATCCCAGGATTAATTTCATTTAGTCCCGAAAATCTGAACTTTCTTAGTACCCACTTGATACGAAGAAGCTTTGGCATCATTTACTCTCAGGTGGGCCATTAGTTCATTTACATACATCCGTGATTACACAGAGATGACTGATTAGTGTTTTTTTAATGTTATAAGTGTACAGGACGGCGAGGACGCTCACCTGATGGTAAGTTATACGCTTGAACATGACAGAGCGGCATTGAAGGAGACCAATAAGTAATAGACAGTTATAATTTCATCAATGCCGCACTGCGCCCGACACCCGAGACAACAGATGTTAGGTCTCCTTTACTCGGTAATTTCACTAGCAATGCTGTAAACTAAAAATATACAGTATGACGTCCATAAAAATATTTAGATAGCCCACATCCACAAACTGTGTAAAGTTTCAAAAGAGCAAACATTAATATCATGAAAGTCTAAGCATTTTAACCCAGATGCGAGCTAACTCGACTCTCAAGCGGCGGGTTGAAGTTGACGAATATCGATTGCTTTCCTTTGTTTTCTAGAGAAATAGAATTCACACTCGAAAGGATTTCATTTCAATGTCAATAACGGTATTAGCGTTTCTATAATGTTTACTTACAAACAGGTATTTGAGGCCTTATGCAACATATTAAATGTGATTAGAAATATACATTGGCAATCAAACAGTCGGAATGATGGAGTTAAATGTCGCCTAAAATACTAGCGATCCTGCTGAAGGGACTGCAGCACAGGTGCGTAAAGTGCGGATTTGAAAGATTTTTATTAAAGATACACGAAAGCCTTGTTAAAGAATTATGGATCTGTTACGCTGTAGAGCCACATTTATAAGTTGTTTTCCAGAGCATCACGAATTTTGCATATAGGTTTGGCAACTTCAAGCCTCCTCAACAAGTCGGGTTCTGATAAGGCTTCAGTACCAAAGACCACATACTTATGCTGTGGCAGGTTATACTGAAGACTGGAGAGTTTAACCAGCCATTATGTTTGGCGTGTGTGGACTATGGGAAAGACTTATTCCATCGAGTGGGCTCTGCCAACGGTGCCATATAGAATACCGCTATATCGAAGAATTAAGATGTTTGTATGAGAGTGCTATTATGTTAGTCCAAGTACATGAAGAGTTTACTTACACAACCTATTCAATTGCATCACGGAGTGAGACAGGGCGACGTCATATTTCCGAAACTGGTCACAACTGCGTTAGTAGATAGATGTGTTTAAGCTGCTCCATTAGAAAGGATTTATTATCGATCGATGATGATGATTAAGGTAATTGAACTCATGTTCGATTTACCTTAATCATCATCATCAGCTCCTTAAACGTCCCCATCGAGGGGCACGAGCCTACCCGTATAGAATGGCGATTTACCAATGAAATAGTAATCTTAGCAGAATTCATGGAGGATTTAGGCACAATGCTCGAAACCCTATACAAATCTTCGCAAAAAGTGGGTGTCATACCAACATATCTAATATCCATGTTGTACCTATACCGAATATGATTTGGGAGTTCTGTTCTCGAAGTTGTAGACGAATGTATGTGTGGGTGGAATATTGTACGTGAAATTGGCCAATCCGTACTGGATCCGTGTAAACGACTAAAGCCTATACACGCTTTACGGGTAGGCTCGTGCCCCTCGGTGGGGTTAATTTAATGAGCTGATGGTAACCGCTATCATCCGGATAGTAGCACGGGCCGACCGGTTTAACGAATCTTCCGACGCGAGCAATCGCATTTCATTTCAGGCATTCAACTGTTTCAACCTGTATTGTCCTAACATTTGAACAGAATCGTAAACAGACTTTCGCCATGCGGTCTCCACGCGGGATTCTTACGCTCAGGCCATTAGACCTCGGGTAGTTATATTATACTACAACCATACCATTGCCTATATGGAATACTGTCAAGTCACTACATAGTTTACCGATTCGTCGAATTGAAAAGATAGTACATACGTTACAGGACCGATGGCCATTGTAAGAGTCTCAAAGACAAACCCGACTCGTTGTGAGTGTGAGTTATGAAAAGATCGCGGATATTTGGAGTAACAAAAATGACGGCATGACCTACATCCCATTTATGAAATTAGTCGTAGTTTATGTAAGAAAAAGTTCTCATTATCATCCGCATATAATGGCCAACTGCAGCTTTCCCCACAGCATAGCTATGGGGCCATAGCTTGGGCTGTAAGCCACCACACAGTTTTGGACAATCAGGTGATTCAGTCTCAAATGTCCTACCTACCTACCAAACTAGGAAAAATCGCACAGTGATATTAGAATGCTGACAAAAGTAAGTATAGATTTATATATAAATATATAACTCAAAGGTGACTGACTAATGCCTACGTCATTATATTTACCTGCATGCCAATTTCAGCCCAATCCGTCCAGTGGTTTGGGCGTTATAGCATAACAAACGAACAGAATTACTTTCACATTTTTAATTATGTGTAGATAAGAATATGTAAAACTTTTCTACTTTCTTATCACAATATTTTTATTTAACTTTGCATTCAAACCTGCGTATTCGTAAATATTCAAAACCTGCGTATTTGCAAACATTCAAACCTGCGTATTTGCAAATGCGATTTGGGGAAAATATGTCATAATTTATTTTATCGCTCGCAATTCACATCTAAAGATTATGGCGCGCCATTTCAAAAAGTGTTCTGTATAAAACGAAATGTTTTCACGTACTTTCACGGAACAGATTCTGATTGTGAAATGTGACATATTGCTACGAAATCATAATTGATTTCACGAAATATATTAGACTGTTATGTATTTAGCCATTCAATTCTCATCTAGAAAAATATTATTTATGACTTTTTACCTTCGGGTAAGGTATGTGGAAACAAAACTTTTTATTTCATCTCAGATGTAGTAAATACATTTGTAATAATCATCGTTTATTGTTTGATAAGTGGCAACGATTATTATGAATGCTAATTATTTAAAATTATTCTGTAAAGTTTACCCATGCCGAACTGTTTTATCCTGAGTCTTTTTTTTTATCCTTTATAGGCAGACATTTGACCGCCATCTTACCTGATGGTAAGTGATGATGTGGCCGAAGATGGATCATGCCTGCCTAGAAACAGCCTATTCACTCTTGCCTTGAAGACGGCCAGGTTGTAATGTCAATTCTTTGGTAAAACATCCGTAATAATATTTTCTTACAACATTCTACTTTGTATGTCATAAGAACTATATTAAAATGGATGCATGGGTGGAACTAACATGAAATAAAAATTAATATTATTATTTAAAAGTATCCTGAATTACGTTAATTTTTATTGGTAAAAGGAATTTCTTTGTGCATACTCGCTTTTCCAATGAATGCTTCTATTATTAATGCGTGATTTCCATTTGTTTTTATTTTATATATTTACGTCAAGATGAGTGAATATATAAAGAATTTCGATACATTATAATTTATAACATTTTACTAAAAATAAGGTAAGACGGCAACTCTCTAGACTTACAAAGTTTGAACAGTGTAGTGCTAATAATCAGTTTCGAAGAAAAAAGAGTGTGATATATGGACCGACGTATAAATAAACATGACGGATCTATTAGGGTTCCGTTTGTTGAAATTTGGCTACGGCACCCAATAAATGGGTATACGATAGTCGATATTTGGGTACCTCACTAGCTCTCTGAAAGAAATCTAATGTACAATATAAACATTTATGATTCTTTATTACCACGTAATGAAACCGAACCATACTTGAAAAATTACAACTGGTGGTGAAAAGTGGATGCCGAACGACAAGAACGTGCAAAAAGATCGTGTTCAAAGGCTAGTCAGGCTTTGTAGACTGTGTGTGTGGTGGGATTGGAAGTGCACTTTATATAATGAGTTGAGGACCACCAGGCATGACCATCGATCCAGAACTCTACTACGAATAATTTTTAAGATTAAAACAAGAAGTGAGAAAAGCGACCGGATTTGATGTACAGTTTTCATCATAATAACGCTTGACCACATACATCTTTAACTCCTCAACAAAAAATATGGAGCATGTCGAGATGAGTTATGGAGATGATACATTACCATCGTATATTCCTGACCTTGCACCTTCAGATTGCCACCTGTTTCTGCTCTCAGAATGTCTTGAGGGCATTGTCAGGTAAACATTCAATTCTAACTACCAAGAGCATATTCTGTCAAAACAATCTAGCCAAGTCTCGATGGAGCTGCTTGATTATCTCTAAAAAGTAATGAAATCAAGACAAAGACGTGCCAAGTCTAAGGTTGCTTACTGCAATTAATTAATTATTATGGTTGATGTTGTGTGACTTGGCCGTTGAAGAGTACACAAGGATACAAAACTAGGTGCTTCATGACACCATTGCACCAATCTGTCGCCAGAACCGCTATCCATTGACGGTACAAATTTGCCACTTGGAAACGGTGATTCAATAGCCCATCGATTGTAGGCTTGATAAAGCCACTAACGTATAAACAATGTTCAACGGCCAAGTCACACAACATTAACCATAATAATAAATTAATTGCAGTAAGGAACCTTAGACTTGGCACGGCTTTGTCTTGATTTCATTACTTTTTAGAGATAATCAAGCAGCTCCATCGAGACTTGGCTAGATTTTTTACAGAATGTTTTTGGTGGGATTTTACTTCTTTTTGTAGAAACTTGAAAGGAATATTAGACGACCCATTGGGTGTAATGGTTGAAACGTCGGCTACTACACCAAGGGTTCCGGGTTCGATCCCCGGGCAGTACCTACAAATATTTGTGTGCACCAACATGTCTGTTTGTATTGGTCTAGCGCGCTCGACTTGGCGAGGGCACTACCGTGCCCCCCGATTTTTGACATCGGATGAAGCGGCCCACTATGTTAAATATATATTGTTTAAAGGCGGTATGTCAATCTCTTATAGTTTGGCTGGGCTCTTTTGTGTTATCTAAGCAGGGTCACCAGGTACTCCAGATCTTCGATTATCCAATTTATTATAGTTTTCCCTTTATGTAACCATTAAACAATAGCCCTGTACCAAATTTCAGCTCTGTGAGTTAATGGGAAGTACTAGTTCTATTTTGATGATTTTGTTATCTAAGCAGGGTCACCAGGTACTCCAGATCTTCGATTTTCGACATTTTCATAGTTTTCCCTTTATTTAGCCATTAAACCCTAACTCTGTACCGAATTTTAGCTTTCTGAGTTAATGGGAAGTACTAGTTCTATTTTGATGATCATGAGTGAGTGAGTGAGTGAGTGTCTGTCGAAAATGCGAAACTTTGCTTTCGCTTAACGTCGGAACTAAATGACCTACAGACTTGAAATTTTGGATTTAAAGTATGTTAGTAAATCTTACTAGATGACGAAAATTTCAGCGCTCTGGTATTAGCCAAAGATTCTCAAATCGGGGCCTGAAAATGCGGCGAAATGGATCCTGTAAAGGATGGTACGGCAGTGTTTGCTTCGCGCTCGACTTGGCGGGGGCACTGCCGTGCCCCCAGATGATGGACTGCCAAAACTACTCGCAGTTTTTTTACCAAAAATCCCAAAATGACTTTAGCAATGGGATAAATTATTGCACAAAATGTAAAAGCAGTTAATTACATAAAATCTTTTCGTATATTTTACTTAAGGTAGGAGGAATTGAAATTGCTTTATAAATTGAAGCTATTACTATTATCGCCAGATTTAAAAGAAATAGGTCGTTTCTCACATTCGTGCGAACAAATTTCGTGAGTCGATACTACTAACCTAAAAATAGTATATAAACAACATCAATTTTTATTTTAGTCCGTAGCTTTAAATACAACTTTAAATGAAACAATAATAAAAAGCGTGTTGAAAACGTATTGAATTAGCTTTTTATGTACACATTAAATTTAAAAAAAGGAATTATTTTGCTAATTCTTACTTAAGTTTTCAGGGTGTGGGGCGTCCTCGAGGCTGCGGCGTTCGAGGCATATCTGCAGGGGACCCACCCACGCTACTAGCGTAGATCTAGGTCACTGAAATCGGCTGACGTTATGACGCTGACAATGAACGGTAAAATGCTCGCTTATAAGTAACATTTAACCCAAGTGTATTGAAATGTAAATAACGTTATCACTTGTTTTTAAGTGTGATCGTGTAAAAGATTTGCATTGGTAACTAGATTAACAGATATTCTCCTATATTTACAGTTAAGTATTAGCATACTTGAAGTTATTGGATACTATGACTAAACACATTCATGTCACGAGTTGGAAACTGCAGGTCCTTTGTTTAGTTTGAAAATCTTTCGACTCAGAGTAAGCAATATCGTCAAACTTCATACTTGAAATAACTAACACCGTAAATCTTAACAAAAATAATACTTTAAAATTGTATATGCCTGAGTAAATGGTAAGGCAAAAATATCCAATCAACTCGTTTCAAATATAATCAAATAGAATAGTTACCCAAATAAACTTGACTCAGCGCACAATGTCTGTGTAAATCATAGTCAAATACCAAAAGATACACCTTTCACATATATCAATGCACAAGGGGTTTGTATAGCAAAATCCGATTCGTCATAAAAGTATAATAATAGTGGGTCGGGGAGCCCGCAACAACAGGCGGTGACCTACCGAGCGCGCGCCGCCACGGCAGTCTTCTGTGGAGCTTTCTAATGACCTAAAGCGTTTTCTGTTGCGCTCCACACATTCATAATACAAAAACAGTTTTAAAATCATCAACTTATAACTTTGTGTAACGCGTAGTGAGCCTGAACACGTTAGAGACAGGCGCAGACTGCCTTCGCCTGGACCATATTTGCAGCACGAAAATGAACCTTATTTCGATTGGGGTAACGTTATATAATTAACTGGTTGCCTATGCCAGCGCAATGAAAACTCTAGGTAAGTATACATATTTTATTACGAGTATAATGACCTTCGTTATATCAATTATAATATTAAAGCTGTTAATAAAAAACTGTAGCGGAGACTTATATAATCGAGGTGTTTTAGATTCATTTGTGTAAAAATCCGCCAAAAAAATATGCTGTCAATATATTAGAATTTTACTTTTATTTGAACCCATTGCAGTCCACTGCGTTGTTTTGACATAATCTCCAAACTTGGCAGGCGTGTAGGAAAAGCAGTACCTATGACGAGAAGGTTAAATGAGAGAACATTTTTCTTACGCACCACCAGGAATAATATCACCATAACGATGATAATTGTAATCTTATCTGTCGTCGCATTCACACCACGGCATATTTAACACTACCGGTAATAAATATTTGAATCCCGATCAATATAATACGTAAAGTAATAAAATACCATTAATCAGATTTATCGTTATTTAGCTTACGATTATACGATTTGATATCGAATTCGGCACTTTTGTAATCCTTATATAAATATTGTCAACTCTGTTTAAATTTGCAAATGTTTTGGCGATGATAATGATTAATGTTTACTTTTATAATTTTAGTTATCAGATCAAAATAATTAATTCTGGTAAAATATTCAGATTATAATAATAATAGCTAAATATATTTGTACAAGCTCCTGTGATTACTGAACTTGTGAATTATTTCAAACTCGTCTTAAAGTTCAGCTTAAAATATTGCTCGTTGTACGATGTATTTTTTGATTATGCATGCGATACAGCTGTAGGTTCATATCATTTTAACCCTTCTCCTAAATCGAACACGCCTTCTATGAACATATTCTCACTCAAGTAGTTAGATTTTTGACCACGCAATTTCATTGGCTTGAATTTTAATTGCTTGAGGTCGTTGCATAACTACAACAAAATTGTGTAATAGCATATTATTTGTCAAACAACAAAAACTTCGAACATCATGCTGCGAACGAAAGAAAGGGCTATGCTTGGGGTTTGAACCTGAATAAATCTGAAATGAACAATAACAAACTAAGGTCAGCGATATACATAGGTACTCGTAGTCACTCATGAAACCAAGCTAAAGTGGTAATTAATAATGCTTATAGTCCGAAGTACCGTTGAACGTGGGGTCTGCAAGGTTTTTAGAAGAACATGATGTACCGGGAAAGAGGGTACAAGATGGACAGATGACCTCAATAAGGTTGGGTGTAGCCGTTGGATATAGATAGCTTTTGACCCTAGACTGAGAGCCATCTGCGCTTGTCGCCTGCCTGCCTGTGAATGCTATAGCAAAAGTGGCTACTTCCCATGAGGTTAACTTCCCATTTGGTAAACCTCGAATTGTACTTATCAAAAAGTTGGATTTGGTAAACATTAACAATTTGATACATTTAGTCCCATTTCGTTAATATGGGTATAGCCAAGTAATAAAATAAAACACGAAAGTTATGACAATGTTGTCATAATTTTAATCACAAATCAATTGTCGGATTATAACTATTTATTATAATATTGATATTTAAAAACAGAGATAAAAATTGGCGCGTACAAATTACCTAACCTAAAATTTTTGTTGTATGCAATATATTATGACCATTTTACTTTACAATATAAAGTAAAATCCCCTTTTATCAAAATCACAGTTCTATTTGACTATTTTAATGACACGCATTATTAAGTCTTTAATTTTTTTATAAGAAAATGATATTTTTAAAGCGATATCATCTCCCACCCCTACTAAAAGTCGATACAAACTGATTGCAGTTCACACCATACCTTTTTCTTCGATTTGATATAATTTCTCCATTATTATAAAACCTGAAAAATGTGTAAAAATAAAATTAATAACATCAATGATGTATGTATTTATCACATTTTTGTCTTAAGCAAAAACAAAAATACGTTTCCATGTACCTTATCATTTGCACGTGGTATTTTGACACACATTAGCCGATTTTTGTTGATCGAGAAACAATTTCCATACTGTGAACTTTTAGAAAACCTTTAACTAATAAAATACGATAGGACATAGTTTACCAAATCGGATTAAATGATAATAATAATCTTTATTACAGGTAAGTTGCACCCATACAAAATCATTAATTAACCAAATAAACAAAAACAAAATCAGAAATTATTTAATTATCACTAATACAATATTAATAAAATCCAAATTGTTGAATAACATCGAGATAATGTTCATGTTATACATTTAAATTCGAAGTTAAATATATATAGATAATAATAATAATAAGGAAATCAAAATACACCAAGGGTTCCATGTTAAATCCCCGGGCAGCACAAACATTTGTGTACATGACATGGACATGTCTGTTTGTAATGTTCTGGGTGTTTTCTATGTATAATATGTATGTATTTACAAAAAGAAACTCTATATCAGTATGTTTAT
>PQWD01012547.1:0-24316 GCA_019425675.1 Leucinodes orbonalis | reverse complement strand
TTCGGTCCTTAAAAAAAAAAAACCGCAGAGCTTATTTAGATGTAATATAATTAGGTACATATACTAACACCTACATGGCCTTCAGACATACTAGACTGTAATGATGATGATGAATTATTGTTAACATATATGAATAACATAGAGCGTCGGTGGCTCAATGGTGTGGACTGTGGCCCTCCTACCGGGAGGGCTGAGGTTCAAATCCCGCCACGTACCAGTGATTTCGAAATTATATGTATGTTATCCGACGCTCTTACGGTGAAGGAAAACATCGTGAGGAAAGCTGCGCACGCCTGTGAAGAAATTCAAAAGTTGTGCATGAAGTCGTCTAAACCGCAATGGCCTAAACACCTATACGGGTAGGCATGTGCCCCGGTAGGACGTTGATGAGCTGATGATGATGATGAATAACATATATTATTATATTGTTCCAGAGCCCCGGTGGCGCGGGCGGGGCGGGCGAGGCGCAGAGCGGGTCGCGCGACGCGCTCGACGTGCGCTACTCGCTGGCGGCGCTCGCCGACGACTACACCAAGCGGAAACACGTGGTACGGGTCACCACAGCCGCTGGCGCAGAGCTTTTACTACAGGTACATCTTTTTCTAATGATGCAGGTTAAATGAAGCTGCGCCCAATAATAATGTCTTCCGCCAACGACTCCATCGTGAGTGAGTGGTTCTGAACAGTGGCGTGCATTCCATATATCCAAATAAGCAGTGCATACCCCGTGCGTCTAAACAACCGGAAAATCGCCAGCATATAAAGTGATTTCGACTTATTCGAATATTAACCTCTACAAATTTGAAATCATAGGCGATCTACTGTCAACAACAGCACTTAATTTGACAAAAATTAGTTTTTTTTTGCGATTAGTGTCACTTATTTCTCATACCCTACTCATAATCTCTGTGCACGTCAGTGGTTATGAATCGCAGCCTGTGGCGCATATTAGCTGGGTACCAGAGGCTTGTTACATGTTTGCATTGTATACAACGATGTGCCTAAATTGCCAAAAGATGGATGCTGGCACCCCTTCAATAATTGATCTTCGATTACTATTTAAGTTTACAATGTCATTGTAGACAAATGTCACTTAGTGACCTTACCGTATCATTTAAAAATTATCGTAATAGAAGTATACTTTTGTATAAATTACTTCTGCTGTTGTCCGTAAATACTCGTAGCCTTTAAACCTTTACCGAGCAAGTAGCGAGCGCAGATAGCTCTCAACCGTAGTATACTGCTGTCACCACAAGGCAAGCGCTGAAGACGCCCAGCGTTTGTATGCTCTGACGTGTTTGTTTGTGTGTGTGTGTGTGTCTGTGCGTGAGTGCGTTTCAAAGGTTATACGCGACATTGTCTACCACGTAGTATGGTGTTGTTTCCAGGCGGAAGGCGCCGCTGACGCCCAGCGTTGGCTAGCAGCATTGCGTCGACACTCGGCCGAGCCCCCGCCCGAGACTGCCTCTGAAGCCCCCGCCTCACCCGCCGCTAACGCTGAATGCCCCTCGCCATTACCGCCACAGAGGACCAAGAAAATCGGCAGAAATAGATCGCCTACAGGTAACGTATCTTATACTCTTATTTATCGTATAACGAAACGGCATAGGTGTCCAATTGGATGAGTAATTTATCTGCGACATGTGTATACCTAAACATTTAAAATCAAAGGCCTGGTCAAATGAATTTTCATTTCAATAGTTGCTAAGAACTATTCCAAAATGCTACAATAATAACTTATATATGTAACACTAATGTTACCTATTTTGTTATTGTGACTTGAATAGTTATTGTAACATATTTGCATTGTTATTAAACATATTTGAATATACATCAGTATGACATATTTGAATATACATCATTAAGACATATTGGATAAGTGACCATGTGGTCCGTTTGCAGGTCCGCCGACGCCGACGCTGCCGTCGTCCCCCAAGAACAAGACGTGGAAAGGGCGCATGGCGAAACAGCTGCGTCGCATGCACGGGGGCACGAGCGCGGCGGCGGCGGCGACGGGCTGGCTGGGCGCGCCGCTCGAGCGCTGTCCCGCCGACCCGCACCACCCGCTCGTGCCGCAGGCCGTCACGCTGCCCGCGCACGCCGTCGAGGTATGTACCTACCCCGCACACACACACACACACACACACACACACTCATGCACAAATGCACGCACACACACATACACACATGCGGGCGCGTGCGTGCGTTCGACCGCTGTCTGTTGTTTTCATCACAATTTTTGTTTTTTATAATATAATAAAAGTAATCCTTTCACAATGAGCTTATACATAACAACATTTGACAAGTAATTATAAGTTAGCTATAAAGTAAGAGACTGGCATCTGTACTAAGTGGGAACCTGTCTTACGGATTCCCAGGCCCTCCCCTAATTCCCCTTGAAGCTATAATCTCAACATTAATTGTTATGTATTTACTTAAAAGCATTGTCGTAATTGTATGACAATAGTAAATTGATCTCTATCTTCAACCTATCGCAACCCACTGCTGGACATAAGTTCCCCCCATTTTGCGCCAGATATCCCGGTCCTCCGCTTTTCTCATCCAGCCTCCACCAGCGACCTTTCGCAAGTCGTCGGTCAATCGATTGATTTTTAAAAAAGTATACCACACAATTATGTTGAGGTTGGTTGATATTATTCTTCGTTAATGTTGATATTTCACTGCATATATCAGTAGGCGTAGGTACGGACTGCCCACGGTGGTTATAACATAAAAACATTGTTGTGTAGGCGTACGGTGTGCGCACGATGGTTATAACATGAACACATGTGTTGTGCAGGCGTACGGTCTGCGCACGGTGGGCGTGTACCGCGTGCCGGGCAACGCGGCGGGCGTGGCGGCGCTGGCGGCGGCGCTGGACCGCGGCCAGCCCCCGCCCGCCGGGGACGCGCGCTGGGCCGACGTGCACGTCGCCTCCTCGCTGCTCAAGGCCTACCTGCGCCGCCTGCCCGACCCGCTGCTCACCGCACACCTGTACCCCGCATTCATTGGTAAATATACAATACATACTTCATACACCGTATTCTTCACAACTCTATCCCTCCTTTCACTGTTAAGTATTTAATTTTAATCTTTTCATTACGTGAACTGAGTGCGTAGCTGTAACTCGCATGCATATAAATATACATTTCATACGCCATATTCTATCACAACTCTACCACTCCATTTGGTAACTTAATTGTACAGCCTTTTCATTACGTGACCCTGCTCACTGTGCAGCTGTATCCCGCCTTCATCGTAACTAACCCATTCGATTATCCCGCATTCAGGGGTTTACATTCAAACACTATATTCTTTTACAACTCTACCCCTCCATCCATTGTTAACTTCTTCATTCTATAGTATTTTATTTTCATTGAGTGAACTGAGCAACTGTATCCCGTATTCATTTGTAAATACACATTCTGTTTTTCCGTTGTTTAGTAACCATATTACAGGCCAAAACTTATTCTAGTACGAAACTCAACGTTGAATGTTAGACAGTAAAGATCAACGCTTGAGTCTCGTTCTAGAATACGGGCCTAAGCCTGTAATATGGTTACTAACCAATAAATAAACATAAGTTTGGTACTAGATGGCGCTGCATGAATGTCAGTGGATATTAGATTTCCACTCAGTAACTTGTGAAGATACTCTATGAATATACGTTTCCAGCGGCGGACCGTTCCCCCGAGCGCGGCCGTGAACTACGGCGCCTGGTGCGTGCGCTCCCGCCGGCGCACCGCGCCACACTGCAGTACCTCACGCAGCACCTCCGGCGCGTGGTCGCGCACGCCGCCTACAACAAGATGGAGGCGCGCAACCTCGCCATCGTGTTCGGGCCCACGCTCGTCCGCGCCGCCGGGGACGACATGCTCGCCATGGTCAACGATATGTCCAGCCAGTGCCGGATCATCGAGTCTTTTTTGACACATGTGAGTACGAGAGACGTTGATATAGTCCGCGTTGTATGAAAAGAGAGGCTGGCTGAAAGAGAAGGCATGCAGATAACGCGCAAAGTTTCCCCCTCCCACTTTCAGACTCAGCCCCCTACTCGATTATGCCTCACAGAGACACAGACTATATTTTTAGTTGGAATACACTTATACTTTTTTACGTTCATATTAATATTTTTTATTGGTAGAACCGGAGGTTGTGCCGTGCGCAGTTGAAAGTGTGAAAGTGTGTGTGTTTGTAAATTTTTTACGTCTTAACGTGTAATGCTCGCACAATTTAAGATTGATGTAAATGTTTTCTTTAAAATCATTTCGCACTTATTCTAACGGTGATTTTCCTCCGCAGTACGAATGGTATTTCGAGGAGGAAGAGGGTGACCCCCCCGTGGATCCTCCCTCATCAGCTGAAGAATTATCTCCAGCGCCCGCTCCCTCACGTGACCTTCTCATACACAATGTTAAGAAAATTGAAGGTAATTTATTTTAACAATTATAATAATTTATGATTCTCCATTTATTTAGGGAGGTGTTTGAATATATAATACAATATTTGTAGGTTACAAGTGTGCCATCTTATATCATTCGTGAACATTCATTGCTACAAGTACACACTTGATAAAAAAAAACTCATAAAATCTTTCTCATTTCCAAGAACTCTAGAACTTCACTGTTTTTGACGCCCAAAAGCGAAAGCGACAAGTCCATCAGATAATTCTCGAAAAGAAACGTCTTTATTATTTCTTATAACTCTCTCTTTAACCTATCACAGTTCACTGCTGGACATTTTACATTTTGGTCTCTCCCATTTTGCGTTAAAGTTCACTGCTGGAAGTTAAAGGAGGAAAGCGGAAGACCTTCCGCAAGGCGTCAGTACATTAGGCTAGAAGGCATAATTTTTATATGCATGAATATAATTTACTGAATCATCAATTATACATTAAATTAATATTAATTGAAACTGTCGGTTTCAGGTAAAGACGTGTCAACCCGCGACATAGTGTCGTCAATAATATCGGCGGCGAACCGCAAGATCCAACGCAAGCCGCGCCAGAAGGCGTCCGACAAGAAGTGGGAGGAGAAACGCGGCGAGTCTCCCGGCTCCCCGCACCTCACCACCGCGCTCGCAGACTACGACGGCCTGCCGCGAAGGAACCACGACTCGATCAACAAGTCAGTAGTACATTATGCAGGGTGAAAGAACATTGGCATTTTTTCAAATTAAATCTACTCGTGATTGGATTGCTCAATGCAATGCGATAATTTATTTATTTATCATTTATTTTGTAAATATTTAATAATAACTCGATAAGGTATTAGGTTCTCATAAAAAAACATATGTCGAATGGATGCCAATGATTCAGATTTGACGCTGAATAGTCTTTTTTTAAGATAATAATTATAGTAAATATTTTTTATTTATCAAAAAATATAACTTCATCAAAAATATCTGAATAAAACGCCCACTTCAACTTATACACGCTTGGTTTTGCGCAAATTCCTAAACCGCCATTGACGTGTTTTTTATAAACCGACTTTAAAAGAAGAGTTCTCAGTTTATCCTGTTAGTATGTTACATACATACTAACAGGTCAAACTGAGAGAATCCCAGGTTCAAATGGCAATTCAGAGACTTTGACGCATGAGTTTAATTGTTAATCAACCCACTCATTTGAATAATGTTCGAAATCCGTTTGTGTTTGGTTGTATTAGTATACGATAACCTTTGTTTTAATTTTACAGAATCGAAATAGAAACGATGGCAGCACTGAGCCGCGGCCGCCAGGAAACCTTCACAATAGATGGTAAATATGATTCAAGATTTGTTATATCTCATTAAACTGAAAACCTGTCCTAAACAATATACCTAATACAGTAAATCTTTAAATTTTGTGGTTAGTATGCATATATATATGTATGCCTCTTATGGTAATTAATTATTATACAGTTTCCAAAGTTGAATTCCCAAGATGTGTTAATACTTTCTAAAAGGTGTCTACTTATTTGCTCCACTAGGTGTCCGGTTCTGACGTCAGAGAGTAGGCACAGCAATCCCTTTCCTTTGTCCACATTCAAAGGTATAGGAATGCGAGCGTGTTGCAAGTGTGTGCGTGTACGCGCTGTAGTAAAACGGCTTCCTTTGTTTACGTGTCGCATAATAATTACTAAATAAACTACATGACAGACGTTTTTCCATCAACGAACTGACCGGATGTCATGTAAAATGTACAAACTAACTGCTAAACTGTGATTCGCTAGACTTATTTTTAATAAATTAACAAAGCGTATGAAGAGTAGATGTCGCCCGCTTTTGTATATGGAGACATCGAGGAAAATTCCAGCGTAAAACAACGGAGCCGAATCTTTCCAAACAACTAACGCTTCGATTCAGCGGTCGCTGACAGCACGGCTTCTGCGCTCGCGCGTCGTCGGACCTAGGTCGAGGACACACCATCGCATCCGCCGACTGTACATACATTTATCGTTCATTGTCATCCGCCCGCGGTCACACTTCACCCTAACCAGGCGAACCTAACACGCTTCCGTATAGTCGTACCCTAGCCGCCACCTCGGTCCGCTCTAACGGCACGTTCTCCTCGCAGGGGCCGGCGATCTCGTGTCGTCTCTGACCAGCACGTTCGACCAGAAACTGCGGACGCTGAACAACTCGTCGCCGCTGGACGACGGCAGCATCCCGTACGCGGACGAGTGCGGCGAGGACGGGAGCGAGGGCGCCAGCGAGGGCGCCAGCGAAGGCGCCAGCGAAGGCGCCAGCGAAGGCGCCAGCGAGGGTGTCAGCGAGGGCGCCAGTGAGGGGAGCGGCGGCAGCGAGGGCGGCAGCGGCAGCGGCGAGGGGGCGGGCGACGGCGGCGGGGGCGGGGGCGAGGGCGGGGGCGGGTCGCGGGCGGCGCGCGCGCGCGAGCTGAAGGCGGCGTGGCTGGCGCGCGACGCGCGGCTGTCGTCGTCGTCGAGCGAGGAGGCGGAGCGGTGGGCGCGGCGGCGCGACGACGACGAGAAGGAGAACGCGCGCCGGCCGCGGCTCGCCAAGCTGAAGCGCAAGAACGGCATGCCGGAGCGCGGCATCAAGCGGCGCCACACCGTCGGCGGCACCAAGGACTTCGACAAGGACGGGTGGGCGGCGCGCCACGCACGCACCTCCTCCCCCGACCTCACGGCGCGCGCCTGGCCCCCACTCGTGCCGCCGCCGCGACCCCCACTCGAGTCGCACGTCTGACCGCACACGGTCTCACACACCGCCCCCACACCACGAGACATCGCGACACCACACCGCCGCGCCGAAGCTTTCGACTAGAGAGAGGCTATTAATTTGATTTGATTCAATCGACTGAATAGATTAGGTCACAAATATACATAGAACTATACCTGCTTAATATGCAACCGAATACTCGGCACGTTAAGTCGACGATGTGAATTTAAAATTCCTTGCGTTACTAAAATCTTTACTATCATGCGTGTGACGAATGCGTAGGTTAATATGATGTATGATGAAACACGAAGCAAAAGTGATTCATAAATTGTTATTTTAACAGTGCAATATGGTAAATGTCGTTTTGTAGAAATATTTCGGGAACGAGAATTTGTTAGTGGAAGCGTTAACGAACTTAGCTCACTAAATAATGCCAAAGAATGATGAAGTAACTGTCGATTGAGACGCGCGGGACCCCGCGCCACTTCCGGGACGTGAAACCTTATCGTAGCAAAATATTGTATTTTGGATACACAAGTACCAATGTTATTTAGATGTTCCACGAGCTACATCGTTTGCTGTAGCTTGACTCCCTCTGTAGGTACTGAACTACTTTTTACGGAGTCTCTGTAGGACATTGAAAGTGCAAAATGAAATGCATAATATACATTAAATTAGTGCTACTAGGATATAGTTAGTACAGACAATGAAATTTTATTAGATGTAATGCCATATGGCTTAATTGTAACTTTTAAGTGATACATACTCGAGAGGGTACAGAATATATGACCAGACTATTATAACACCACTTAATTTAATATGTAAGTATATATTTGTAGGTAGATTGAAATAGGTATTTCGTCATAGTAATAAATATTATCAATTAATGATATGAAAAAGCGTACATCACCTACTTGCCTTTACAATAGTCGTAGCTGATTTGAATTTTATGCACAATTTCTCAATAAATTACATAATTGTATGGATTATGGAGTTACCTTGTAATGTCTCCTTTTTATTGAATGTCATTTGTTCAGGAACAGAATTTCCAATGTACGATAGGAGACGAATGATTGATTAGAATGTAAAGAGCTTTGGTGATTCGATGACTGTAAATATTGAAAGCAGCACTTCTATTTGATAATAAGTATAATGATCCATATTATTCGCTATTATTACAATATGTTTACTATGCAATAGCGTCTAACTGCGACTAACTGGCGTGAACACTGCATTACAGTGATAATGATAAGTGATCCCTTTAGCTTTGTAAAAAAATGTACATTTCTTTTACGATTAATTTATATTAAATTTGTTATCGTAGCTTTGTTAAATGCAATTATTTTTTATTGTTTTGTTTATGTATCAAAGAGAAGTATTTTAGGCTAAATTCGATTGTTATTTATTTTCGGAAACTGTAAAATGTGATTTGGCACAATTTCCTTTTAAAAAAATAAAATTATTCTTGTAAATATATTTTTCATGATAATGTTTGACTTTCGTTCTTTAACTTTTATTAAAAATTTATACCATCTTTACGTTAAGACGATCTCAAGTTTGTTGAATGTTTGCAAAGCGTTCCTTTTAAAGTTTTATTTGTAAATATATAATTTAATGTAGGAACAGTGAATTTACTAATTTTACTGAATATTGTAAGTAGAGGCAGACGTGGCGGCTGCGGCCACGCGCCACCCATTTGTATTCAAACAATCTATTCATGTTCTTCATGTAATCGACTATGAAATTCAAATAACCACCTAGTAAAGACATTTGTAAGTGTGGATCTATTCAGATTTACAATTTACTTGTCATTGTGTATATTTTGGAGCAATGAAAATAAAATATTGAATCATTTATACTTGTATTTTGTTATTTTAATTTTATATAAATCAATTCACTTATAAATGGGACGAAAGTCGTCATGGATATTGTAAGTGGACTGATTTACACACCTCCAGTAGGTCTATCATCTCCATGAGAAAAACAAGCTTACACACAATCATGAATTTATTTCTCTTTGAGGAAAAGGTCCAAAGAAATTAACAGCTTATGTTTTTATAGTTTATTTGAATAATTATATTACGTAATCATACAATTAATATCATTTTATTCATTAAAAATAGCAATTTCGTTTTTAACGACTAAGGTAGCCTGAAGTTGTACCCAGAAAGTGTTGAAGAGTTAAACTTTTCATACATATCTACTTACATACGATACACTACACATCATACGGCATTAGTCTAGCTATGTACTTTAAAAAACACTCCTTACCAAAGATTGTTTCCATAGCCAAATCCGTACACGGCCGCCAGCCCAAGCAAAGTTAAAATGCCAGTTGAGTATTATTTTCAATAATTTTTAAAGTTAATTGTTTGCACCGGCGGCCGTATAAGGATTTCAATCTGTATTGGAAAACACAATATCTTATAAGTCCAGAACATAATATTAAAATAATTTATGAGTTTTAAAGTTTATACTTTGTAAAATAAACTAGATCCTTCCTAATGTACAAACCTTAACATTACTCAGTACTGAACGCTGCTTAATTAGGCAATCACACAAGTTTGAACTTCAGTCAAAACCACTGTCGACCATCGACAAATTGATTACGCCGACACTAGAGCGCGCATGCGCCGCTACCCACACGTGTATACAATTTGAACTATAACAACAAAGTTGAGCTTCGCAGGCCGACCGCAATATAAATTAGACAAAATGTATGTAGTTCTCATACTACAAAACAATAATCTAATGAAATATTCTAATCATCATCTATCATTGAATCATGTGGTACTTGTCATGTTATTAAGAGCTTATATACTTTAATTTGACTGTTTTGGGAAAATATTGAAAATGCTTAGATTTCCGACGCTTATGGCACAGGTATAATTACCTAAAGAAATAACCGGAAATAACAACATAAAACTTCGAGAACTTTGATGATATTATTTTAAAAAGCTACCAAGTTTTGAACTTACTGAATATTCTTAATCAAAAACAACCGTTCTATGTTACATAGAATTTCATTCCGAATAAAGATACAATATTAAACATCCCTGAGACGATTTCCCATGGATTTTTTAAAACAATGTCTGCGCATAATTTATTGCATGATGGCCGGCCTACATTATTCTAGATTACGTGTATTACGAACAATAAAAGCGAACCCCTGACAATTGCAGCTACTTATAAACGATTCTGTTTTTCATTACGAACAAGAAACTATGAGAACCCCATGTTATATTCACTTATTCTGCCGACGAATACAAAGCATACATCAATATAGTACATTATGTGGCGTAAAGCAACATCAAATGAATTATGATAAATATACTACCAAATTAAGTATAATACTGTTTATATCATACTTACGAACTATTTGTTACACAATGCTCTACCACATTAGTAAATTATTACAAAATAGAATAAAATATGCTAATAAATTATAATAACAGAAAAAACAATTTATTTTTGTAACATAATATAGTGTTGTATTAATAGGCAATTTTGAATTAAATAAATGCAGTCACACGATTCTATGAAATATCTAACAGACAATAAATGAAATTATTTCAAACAATTATCGTAACTTATAATAATAGCGGAGATCTTTTAAAATTTCAAACATAAATAATGCCCGTAACAATTTCATTATTAATCATTTAATTATATATCTATCCAATTTGGACCACAAGGCCTCGTTAGGTTACGAATTTAGACACAAAATTTATTCCTAAATACCTACCTAAAAAATAATATCATAAAAAATTAGTAAAATTTACAACTTACTAAAACTGTGTGTAAGCTGTCTCAAGTCCAGATAGAGACAACATCACCCTCTAGACATATTTAAGTCTTACCATTTATTGAATCATACAATTATATCAAAATAGTTACGACCGTGAAAAACATACGAAAATAAACTCTTTTTTTTTATTTATAACTAATAACCGCCGCCAATAAGCATTTCGCCGCCATTTCACCTGATATTAAGCAATGACGCAGTCAAGAATGTATCATGCCTATCTAGGAACTCATTAGTAATTTAGATTGTGACTATATATGATATTATCACGGTCAATATTGAATTTACATTAATCATACCCAAGATCAAGGGCATAAAAACTAACCTCACGTCTTAAAATCAAAACAAAGTTTTAAACGTAGTCTTTAGTTATGAGATATTTTAATTTTTAGATTGATGTAAAAGACAATAAAATGAACTGAAAAGACGATTTGTATAGAACTCCATATTATTAACCCATTTCGAATCACTACAGTACACGTGTCACTGATTTGTGACTTACCTTCAGAAAAATCACTTAATGAAGTATTTGCTAACTAAAACATTCATCAAATTTGAGCCTACCATGTATCTTTTTGAGTTTGCTTGATTAGTAATCTATCAAACTTAAAATTTGCTTCTGTTGGTTAGCCCCTTTTTAGTTACTGGAATGCAGATTGTCCACGCTCATATTAGCCATGTTGTATTCAGTGCTAGAACTCCCTGGGGTACGTAACGGGGCGGCGTAATGGTGTCTATTCTCAAACATTAAACACTATGGGTCATCAAAACTAGGTTACTAATCTATCAAACTCATTTTAGGTACAGGACGGCAGTGCGCCAGTAACATGACTTTTATTTTTGCGTTGGCAACACACGACCAAACGTCACGTCGTGCCCCGCCCTCAGTGCTGGTATACCCCCTGCAGTAACAGGCACGTTATGCCCTGCGCTCGGAGTTGGTATAATAAATAAATAAAAAAATATCCACTGACATCCACACAGCGCCATCCAGTCCCAAGTTAAGCGTGAAGCCTGTATAATGGGTACTAAACAACGGATAAACATACTTACATACGTTTTTTTTTTAAATACGTACATATTATACACAGAAAACACCCAGACCATTACAAACAGACATGTTCATGCACACAAATGTTTGCACTGCCCGGGGATCGAACCCGGAACCCATGGTGTAGCAGTCGACATCTCAACCGCTACACCAAATGGGTATTCCCTGGCATATCGTGTTCCGCCCCTAGTGCTTGTAACCTCCGCTATAACGGTGACGTGGTGCCCCGCCCTCTCAGTGGTGGTACTCCGTACGGTAAGTCTTGCGCGCTTAATGTTGGTACCCCTGGCATGTCGTGCGCCGCACTTCGCCAATCGGCGCGAGATTTGGAGTACTGCGAATTTATATGACGTACTTTTTATACCGAATATTCAGCGAATCTGGTGGCCACACTTCGTCGCATCGGTCGCATTCGGCTTTCGAAAAATGTTGCAATAGCACGATGGACGACTCAGCGTTATATAATAGGGCCGTAAATAATTATTTTCAATTACTTTATTTAAAAAAGCCCGTTTCATAATATGAGATCGCCTTCATAAACTTGTATAAATTAAGTTTTGGAATTAAGTTTCGTTAGTCCAGTCCATTTTTACACGTATGTTCTATGTTCACACGCTTGATTGGCCGCAAACTGAAAAACAAGCGAAGTGTGGCCGGTACACAAATGCGAGACAACTTCCTTTGATGCGGAGCCGGAAACCGCCACCGGTCCGAACGTGTATCGGGCATTCGGCGGCCACACTTATCGGCATTCAACGAATTATTCGCCGAATGCCGAAGTGCGGCCGCAGCATCAGTGCTGGTAACCCCCGCAATAACGGTGATGTCGTGTTCCGCGCTCAATGTTGGTACTCCCTGTCATGTGGTGCGCCGCGTGTTGGTAGTCGGTGCGGTAAGCGAGGTGGTGTCCCGCCCTCAGTGGTGGTACTCCCTGCGGTAGGCGAGGGGCGGCGCGCGCGGCGGCGGTCAGTCCCGGGCGGGGTCGCGGGGGGCGGGCGGCGCGGGGGCGGGGGCGGGCGCTGGGGCGGGCGGGGACCACGGCTGCACCGGGGGCGTGGCCGCGCGACGCTCCGACACACACTCCGCCCCGCCCTCGATCGACAGCGTGTTCAGCAACATGTCGAATAACGTGTCCTGTGACATGCACAAAAATTATGAGTATGACGACTCAACGTGCCCTATGAAGCACAGATAAATTTATCTTTCTTTTCTGACAATCAGGTGATTTAGCCTGCAATGTCCTAACCAATCTGTGAAAAATCGCACAAAGTAACTTCCACTATGCGGTCTCCCCACGAGATTAGAAGCTGAGTTTTTTTTATTTTGTTGTTATCATTTTTATCGCTAAAGTTAGTCAAATATTATAAACACTGTTTTTTTTCTCCTAAGGGTACAGGACGGTCAGACTCAGGACGCTCACCTGATGGCTACTATCAGGTGAGCGTATCACTTATGATACGCCCAACTATGACAGAGTGGATTCGAAGGAGATAAACAACTGACAGCCAGTTATTATTCTTCATCAATGCCGCACTGCGCCTGACACCCCAGTTTACAGATGTTAGGTCTTTTATACCCGGTTATTTTACTAGCTACAGTGCCCTCATCTCTTAACACAAAAGTGTAAAACACTCGTATTTCACGGGACTGCGGTGGTACCTACCTAGACGACTAAGTACCGAGTCTACTACCTAGTAAACTAATGTTAACAGAGTAACAACAAAATTGAATGCGAATGCGTTAAAATTTACCACCACCCCAGACAACCATAGATTAGTTGACTAAAACTAAGCCCTCTTAACCCTTATATATAAACAGTCCTAAGATTTCGTACACATAATGCCAGCTAATGAATTATAAATATATTTATTAGTAAAATACTAACTTAGCATATAACGTATAAAATAAGGTTAGTTTTCTGGATTTCATATTTAAACCAGTAAGCAGAAGCACCATCTGACCATGTTAAAATATAATTTAGCCATAACTATTAAATTGTGGTTAGATAAACTAGTAACAATAAGCATAACCGCATGAATACCTTCACCACACTGCCACTTTTAATATGAAAACTTTTATAAAAATAATATATCAACAATAAATTAGTACTTCAGGAAATTGTATTTTTGGAAATTGTACTTTAGGAAATTGTATTTATCATTAAACAAGTATTGCTATCATTTATCAATAGTATGTACTTATTTGTAACTGCTAGCCCTTTATCCGTCATCGGATATATCCAACAGGCACATGTTCAAAATTATTTAAACTTTCCATCATAATTTAAACATCCTACATTTTCAATAGGCTTTCAATAAGTGCCTAGTTTAGTTAGACTTTATTACCTGGACTTTGCTGATTTCACTAGACAAGTGGCGAGCCCAGATGGTCTTCACCCCAAAATGGCGTCACAATCTTTCACGTGAATATTTATTTATTTATTTAAGACAGTTTACAAGACATACGCTTATTACATTGACAATATACATACGTAAGCGATACAAACAAGTAGTGATGCCTTAATTACAAACTGCCACGACAAGCACAGCTGACATGGAAGCAGTTTAATTAAGTATGTAAATTACATACTTAAAAATACTAACCTAGAGTATAGGTTACAAGTGAGTACAACAATTACAAAATTATGCTAAGACATAATTAAGACTGCCCCTTAAGAATATTAATCAACGTTCTTTTGAACGTTGTGATATTACTATTAATATCCAGATCTGACTACTGAGCTAAAGTTATAAACTGGCTCATCATTCTATCAATCGGAGAGAAGTGCGACAGGTTACTTTTAAAATGTTTGTTTGAAAACAGTTTATAACGCGTAGTTCTATTGAGTTTACGAGGTATATAGAAGTCTATTTGTTCTAAAAGAAACGAGATATTAATGTTTTTAATAACCGTTTGAATAATGGCATGTGGTAAAGACACCGGCGTGAGAGTTAGTAGTAAATTGGTTAATATTTACGTTGTAGTCCAAAATAAGTTCGACCTCGTCATTGTCGCTGACCGAGGACACGGACGCCCAGTAGTCGTGGAGGGCGAGCGCGCCCGCTGGCGATAGGGCGCCGTTCGTCATACCGCTTACGTCCATCTCTGTAAAAGATATTGTAAGTTCTTTAATGAATATTTTGCACGATAAACAAGAGGTTTTTATTTTTTAAATGTCATTTAACAATATAGAGTCCAAAATTGTACTCAATGGACATTAAATTATGGACAATGGACATCCGAAGTGGACACTTCACACAATGTGTGGACACAATATTTAGAAGAACGGAGCTCAATTAATCGTGACAAATGTTTTTGTAGAGGAGAGATATTAAAACATGAAGTTAACTCGACTATTATTTTCCGTATTGCCTACGCTTCACCAAACGCAACATTAGGCTTAGTTGTGTGATTGCGCTTAATATTGTAGCAGAAAATGATTAATACTTAGCTTATGTGTGTGGCTATTGCCTTCTGATCTGGAGGGCACAGGTTCAAATCTCACCACGTACCAATGTATTTTCCAATTTGTTTGTGATGCTTTAACGAGTCTGGCGGTGAAAGTGTTAAACTAAATTGATTATCATACCCGCCGGGCGCACTGGGTCCGCATGCCGTCGCAGCTGGCCCGGGGACAGTACGTTGGGCCTTGGGGGCCGTCGGGCACGTCCCGCCCCACTGCGCCGACCACCAGTCCTACCGGCTCCAGGCGCGGTCCCGGTCCCAGTCCCAGCTGCGGTCCCAGTCCCAGTTCCGGTCACAGACCCATTCCCGCGCTCCGGGCTCGTTGTACGCCCACTCCACTGGCGCTTGGGCCCTGTATCAAGTAGAGTAATTTATAAAATGACTTATAAAACCCTTTTATTTCAATTTAAAGAATAGTTAAGAATATTCAAGGTATAAGATTAACAAAATTGGTTTCGTTACACAGATTTTTTGCTATCAATCACCTATTTTGTCTATCAGTATTAAACGCGATGAAATACAAGATAAGATTTAGATGGGCGCCAGTAGACAATAAAAACTTGCAGTCTGCGTAGTTAGTTAATACATATTGAAAATTTGTTAATGTTTAATTCTGAACATACGATGCATAATTGGATTACATTGGATGTAGACACAGAGCTTTGTTTATCATTCAGCAGGATGCTCCAAGGGGTAGTGAGGTTAACCAGATTCCAAAAAATCTGTAAGCTGGGTACCTCTCTAACATCTAATTCGATAATATTGTATCTTAATTTCTACATTAAACGACCCGGTCAAAGGAGTCTTTACCAGTTTACTGGGGGGTTACCGCATCACTTAAAACAGTGTTACAATAATATTACTTCGTCTTTTTCTGGTACAAAAATGCTGACGTATCATTATAACAATACTGTTTTAAGAGATTGTGGTTACCCCCCTATAGTCAAAACACTCCAACAAAACTTACCGTGCTTAGGGTTAGGCGTGAGCCCGTTAATGCGCATCAGATTCAACAGCAGCATATCCGTATGTGCAGAGGTAGACAGCTGCGGGTCCAGGTCCGGACGCAGGTCGGCGTGGCGCCCCCTGGCGTTAGGCCCCCGGCGTCATGGCCCCCGGAGTCAGAGCCCCAGGCGTCAGCGTCCCGGGCGTACCAGCCGCCGGGGTGACCCCTCTAGACTGGACAGCACACAGCAATCTACTGAGGATGTCGCTGCTGTCGCCTGTTGTACCCTGACGATCCCATCCGCAAGCGCCCTCCACGTCGTTCTCACCTGGAAACGGAAATTCCCGTCAGTTTGTGTCATGCTCGGTATGAGGGACGACTTGTGATTGAGCGTGGACATCAAATCAAAAGATCAATAGATTTTAATGACTTGGCGGCACTTTTGGTAAGATTATATAAATTTCAATTAATAAGTTACATATTTAGATATAAACGTACTGGCAATCAAGATGACCTCTTGCCCGTGTATTTAATACGTCAATTGCTAAAATATACATTTATATTTCTACTGACATTATATGTGCGAAGGTTGAAGTCCAATCAGGCTAGAAATTTCTTTCATAAAGATTCTAATTCATTTAATATCTCAGAGACTTGTCAGTTTTATTTCTCTCGTAAAACGGTGTTAGCGTAAAATTAATACAAAGCTAATGAAATACTTAAATTTTTGTTCCCGTAGTTGAGTCCACGTCCAGCCAACGAAAGTCGTCCTCTAACTACACAGACAAAATGTTTTAACTTACTAATCCGGTTGTCAATATGACATTTCCATCGTGTCAAACAACTATTAAAGAGAATATGAAATATGAATAAAGAAAATATGAATCAAAGCGTGATTTTTTAAATGGATGTTATTAAAAGCTTTACAGTTACAAATTTTAATTTTAATGCTTAGAATCGACATTACATGTAAGGGACAAAATAAATATTAAAAGGCCGTGTATTCAAAGTTAAAATATGTTAAGTCACAGAAATAGCAACCAGTTACACCAAAACACCATGATCCCGACCTCCTTCATCTTCTTAGTTCCAAACATAGAACCTCGAATCAGGTTAAATTATACCGGACCTCATCAGCTGGACCCCGATTCAGATTAATCTAATGCAGGTTAACCTGCATTCTGGTGAACATGGACCTTCACTGCGGCCATATACTTTGAACCGGTGAGGGATTTGAATCTAATTACATCCCCACAAGCTCTTGTTTATGTTCTGGGATTCGCTGTGATCATCGTCATATCGCTCTTGGGTTTCTTGCTGAATGGGTGTCTTGCTGCCAGTAGAGTTTAAGGTAGGTTGGTTCCTGTGATAGTTTCGGCGGCAAACTCTTTCTCCCAGCAAACAGTGCTCGATGTGGGCTCCATCTAAGTCACACCAGAGCAGGGCTGGGCGCCAGATACGGCTTCCAGTCCGCAAACAAATACCTAAGCAGAGCCGGGATGGACGCGCGTGGTGCCCCTGGGACGCTGTAAGACTCCGAAGACGCACCAAAGTTGAACTCAGCGCTGGGTATGCACGCCAGTGCCGCACTCAGTACCGAGCAGACTCTCCACAGTCAGTCAGGCGCTGTTAGTTCGCCATGAAGCACTAGCCGCCGGGTACTGCCGCCAGGGCCGTACTAGCCTACGGATGCTCGCCATAGAACCGCATTCGGCACCGGATATCCACCTCAGGGCCGCACTTGCTGCTGGATTCTCGCGACAGGGCCGCACTTGGAACTGAGCCAGCACAGCACGGCCGCATTCAGCACTGAGTCTTCGCACCAGGGCCGCACTCGGCACTGAGCCGGCGCTAAGTCCGCTCTTGGCACTGAGTCAGCACGCCAGGGCCGCACTCAGCACTTAGCCGGCGCGCCACGGCCGCAGTAGGCACCGAGGCGGCGCGCCAGGGCCGCACTAGGTGCGCGGCACGTGTCGTCTCGCGCGGCGGTAGGGCGGCCGCGGGCGGCGCGGTCTCGCGGGCCGCGAGCACAGCGACGCTGCCGACGCCCGCGCGGACCCCAGCGCGCACCACTCGCACGACTCCGACGCCGACGGTGACACGGACGCCGTGGAGCCTTCTGCGGACGGACGGGACGGGACCGGGTCACGGGAGGGAAAGGATGGGTACGTACTTACACTATTCACAACTAACTACACCAAGGGTTTCGGATAGGATCGGGGCAGTAAATACGTTTGGATGCGTAAACATATCTGTTTGTGTGCGGGGCGTACTCTTAGGAACTAAAGGTTAAATGGTGGCGTGAGTGAATACGCGCGTTTAGTATGACGATCAGTTTATACACTACAATTTATATTATAAAGTATATTAGGAATTGCAAAGAGATAACGATATTTATAGAATACACATCAGGCAGGGTAGGTAATAATAGCGAATACTGACCAGACATGGTCTCGTCGTCAACGTCGTTCTCCTCGTTAGAGTTCTCATCCGCGTGGCTGGGGTTGTTTTCGTCTGCGAAAACTTCCAACTCGCTGAACATCAGATCCTGCACAATATATTATAATTTGCATTAAAAATACTTTTTGTTTAGTCTACTTTATTTAAGTATTAGAAAGTTCAAGTGGCAGGGAGCAGGGCACATTGTGCGTAGAACCCATGCCTAAAGAACCGGAAAGGTTTCTTGCGTGGCGTCCTCGTAATGGGAAAGCGAAGGCCGTCCCCAACCAGACGGATGGATGACGTGGTTAAATCATTAGGGAGGCCTTCGTTCAGCAGTAGAAATTGTAGGCTGAAATAATGATTAATTTTGCTTGGTATCATATATTAAACAATACAATATTTCAATGGCGAAACTATCAAAATGGTCAGCTAGCTGAGTTGCATCGACTCGACCGGCCGGGCTGGCGCCGGACACGGCCCGGTCGGCCGGCTCCGTGGCGCCGGCTGTATGTGGGAGCGACGGTACAGACCCCGGTGTCGCTGCTGGTCTCGGAGGCGGCGTGCACGGTGCGCGCGGCGCCGGCGTCCGGGTGCTCCGGCGGCGCGGGCCGGACCGGGCCGGACTGGCGCCGGACGCGGCCCGGTCACCGCCCAGCTCCGGCGATGACACCGACGAGCACAGCGCCGCGTTGTTGCCCGCGCTCGCCTCCGCGCGGCGTGCTCGCCACCGCTGATATAACAAAATTATTGTGAAATTTCCGTTTAGAACGTATTATTTTAATACGCAATAGATATGCAAAGAAAATCCTCAAGCGTACATAAAATCGCAAAATTGGGAGGAGTAGCAGCAAATGCATACATGTATTGTAAGTATTTCTTGACGTCAACATGTGGCAAACTATCATCATCTGCGCAAACGTTGTCTCGCGAATCGCATTCACGGAGCCGGCGAAGTGATGGATATGGTGGTGGTGAGGCCGGCGCGTCCCTTACCGCGAGCGTGGCGGAGTCCTTGGCGGGCACGTGCCGGGTGTGGGCGGGCGGGGCGGCCCCGGGCGGGCGCGGCCGCACTCAGCAGCGTGTGCAGGCTCACCAGCGCCATGCTGTCCGCCCCAGACACGTGCACAGAGTTCGCAGACCTCAACAAATAAATATATTAAATAAATATCATTTTCACTGACATTCAAACAGCGCCATCTAGCCCCAAACTAAGCTTTACATTAAAATTAAATACAAATCATATTTCAGTTATTTCATTCTTTAGGCTCGATGGCGTATTTTTTTTTGTAGGTAGGTACGACCGCAATGCCAAATATGGTCCCGTGAAATAAAAGTGTTATGCACTTCTATGTTTCGGATTAGCTATTACCGGGCATAGCAGGCCCAACATCTGGTATCCCGGGTGACCCGTCGGTCACCCGGGATTCCGCAATGCGGAATTGATAGAAAATAATATTAACACCCTATCAGATATTGGTCTCGCTCTGTCATAGTCAGGAGTATCACTTTAACCAGGTGTGCGTCCTGACCATTCTGTACACTTTTTAACATAAATATATTTTTTAATTACAAAATACCGACTTCAAACTAAAAAGCAAACAATAAATTTTAACCACGTAGAAATGGTTAAATAGATCTTTCAAAATATTGATGTCGATGCCAATCAAATCACTTACCTATATTATAAAGCTGAAGACATATGAAGCGTGATAACAACGCCTAGACCGCGGGAATCTTTTGTAACCTCTTAATGGAATCAAGATTCACCTGGATGTAGATGGCAAGTTGTAGGCGTCGAGGGCGTGTGGGTGCAAGCGTCGCTCTAGAGCTGGCGCGTAGTCGCCGTAGGCCAACGCCGCCTGGCTCGACACGTCGTTGTTGCGGCTGTCCTCGAATATGCCGCTATTCACTATACCTAAGTAACGAAACATATACAGAATGATATCATCCAGTAAATATAATTTAGGATAGATGCAGGATTTGGCAGTATTTCTTTTCAAATCGATACATATCCCAACTAATTACAGCAGATCAAACCAATTAACCGATGGACTTGCGAAAAGCGGACGCTAAATGAGAAAAGCGGAGGACCGGGATATCTGGCGCAGCACGGGGGAGACCTACGACCCGCAGTCTACTGGTATATGTCGACATGTTAAAGAAAAAGAGAACCAATTAAGTGTTCCTGTGGGATGCTGACTGGGTTCAAAAAGAAATCTGTTACGCTCGATTTGTAATTAATTGCAGATCACTCAGATCCTTAAACTATCATAATGAGTATTATAGCACATGTCCAAATATTTAATTTTTGAAAGTATTAAAAGTGTATCACTCGCGAGACCATTGATTTTCTAAGGTAAGCCATAAGGTTTACTAGGTTGAAGACTCGGTACTGGAGCAATTTGGGTAGGTACCACCACAGCGCCAGATATCGTCCTGTGAAATAGGAGTGCTATGCAATTTTGTGTTTTTGGGATGTACTATTAAATTACGGGTTATATCCATCCGTCTCGAGTAATGGGCTCAGGCAGTGTTCACGGAAAATAATTACTCCTACATTTCTAATTTCCTTACCTACCACCAGGTGAAAGAAGTGACTGTCCTTTCACTTATCTCATGAAAAAGTTATTTAATACCTGGCGTGGTGAGCCTCTGTCCATTGATGATATTGTAGGCGGCATTACACTTCCACTGGTTGGCGAACACCATAGAGTCACTATAGAGTTTCCATCAACAGGATTGTTCTGAGTCGGGTTGTCTGGCTCGCCGCCGTTGGCCGGTGCCGGACCTCCAGCTCGGGTCGCTGCCATAGAGTTGCGTGACATCTCCAGGGACAGCCGCTGTGATGGATGTCGGTTAAATTATAGAATGAATTATCTGTATAATATACTCGTATGTCAAATATTAATGAGCAAAAATTATAGTAGTTTTCAAGGTTTAACAGGTTTGTCTAGCACTACTAAAAATAATTGCTTATATTATGTTACGGAACTTCAAAGTCGATTTGTTAAGAACTGTCAGATAGTGGTTTTCAAGATAGGATTGAGGATTTATTTTTTTTTCTAAAAAATAATAAGAGTTCAAGAAAAACAGTGTATATGTATATCTCAAAGTAACAGCAAATACTATATATAATATAAAAGAAAGTGTTTTAATTACAGTGTTATTATCGGGATTTGGCAGTAAAACTAGTAAAGAAGTTGTTCAAAATCAGATGACGGATATAGGTTTTACTTTGTAACCCATTCCTGTGGGACGTAACATAAAACATGGTATATAACATCACCGGGTTGAGTAAAGTGATCTAGTGTCCCAAGAAACGTGGGTTCCAATCCCACAATACACAGCATAGTGAAAGAAACTTTGAACGAATTTCCCAATTTGGTTAGGACATTAATGGCTTTATCATCTGAATTTCTTCAAAGAAAGATTTTTTCATGCTTCGGAAGCCGTCAATCCTGATTAATATCTTAGTATAGTATTGGAACTGTTGTTAAAGCTCACCAATGTACATGGAGTCCGCATGGTGAGGGGACGAAAGGCCAAAACCCTACAGTGTACATTATAGACTAGTGAATAAGATAATGATAAAGTCCAACACTTGTTTCCAATATTTCACCAATCTATTCAAAATGCCAGTTACCTCTTTGAGATCGTTAATTTGTAGAATGTGCTGATTCTGCATCGTGATTAACTGGTTGATGTACCACTGCTGATCACGGCAGCGCTGGTAGAACGTAGGCGGACGCACTTGGAACCTAATATCACATACAAATGTTAGGGTAATCGAAAAATAATCTGAACATTTAAAAAAAAATGATATAAAAAAGCACAACTTATTATAACGATGTATGCAAAGATTTAGAATACAGCATTATTTTATGAGATATATTTTCCGAGAAACATTTCGGGGATAATATAGTCGTTACTGTTTGTTCTTTATATAAATATCCCTAAAAACATTCATGAAAAACACCCCGACCAATTGAAACAGGTGTTCCCTATGAACAAAATATATACATATTATATATTTACAATAAACTTGTTTTTGTTTTCCATACACACCAATTGCTTAATTTGTGGATATTTGATCATGTGTGAATGCTTAACATTTATTTTAATTCAAAGTATACCTCAATATGAGAGTATCCGTGTCTGGATTGAGGTACCCCTCGCTGGCGAGGAGGTCGAGACGGAAGAATCTGTTGTAGCCCCAGCACTCGCCCACCTCGAAGTCCGAGGCGAACTCCCGCACGATGTTCTTGGAGGGATCGCGCGATACCTGGTGCAGCATCTCCACGCGGTACTCGTACCTATGATCAATGCCTCCATCAAACCAACTTTACAAATGCAAACTATATTAGCATTTATTAATTTTAGATCTTTTGACACAATGACATAAGGTTCATAATTTATATAATAATTTTTATTTCAATTTTTTTGCAGGTTATGCATAAGTCCTGACAGGACAATAGTTGTAAATTATTGTGCAACAGGTCTTTAAAATTACATCAGTTATAACATACTTCATATGTAATATTATGTTTGGTATCATATTTGACCCTTATTAAAAAGCAAATACTAATTTATTATTGTTTTTAATATACTTGTATAACTGTAAATTTTTAGATCCAAAAAGTATATCTGATGATTCAAGATCAGGCTACTATGTTAAAGAAATACATTTTTAAATTCATGAAATGTAAATCTAAAGTAAAAGCATGCAAAAGCACTTCATTAAATAATAATTACTCGAATACAGCAGCTTAACATTGATATTTAATTAATTCATAAATAATATGCCCTACGTACGATATACTGTATAATAAATAGTGAAACAGGATGACGTTATAGTGTTTAAGCAACGAAGATAAAACGTTAATAGGGATTTAGAAATGAAGTAGCAATGTATTTGCTAATGAGCTGCTTCAGACACTACATTTAATTTTTTCTCATCCTTTACCTTAATTCTGTAAATAAGATATATTTGGAAAAAAAAAAAGTCAAGTATCCAAGCAGTAACAATAGATTTTGCTGTTCCTATGATACACTCAAACAATGCTATACATAATATGCATGCCACATAATAATAAAAGTCGTATTTATTTTTGTAAAATAGTAGGGTCAACGAAACTTATAAAGGAAACGAAAGAGAAACTACAAATGTGGGTCAAATGTAAAATTAATCATTGCTCACGTAGCAACGCTCATTTGATAAGTAGTAACCACAAATTTTAACATATTCCAAATGTCTTCACGGTTAGTAAACATAATTATGTAAATCCATGAAGCAGAGTTGTATTTACACAAACTAAAACCACCAATCATTCTTGATGTAATAATATTTTTGAACACCAAAATTCATTGCTAACAGGTCAATTGTTTCATTATATCTTAACAACTTATTTACAAACAAGTTGTGCAAATATTTACTTATTAACCTTAC
>PQWD01012546.1:0-15332 GCA_019425675.1 Leucinodes orbonalis | reverse complement strand
GTTCCCAACCTTATGCAATCTAAGATTTGGAACGGCAAGTTTGTGTTTGTTCCTAGTGTTCAAACTATGATTATCTGACTTTTTTGAAAATACATGTAAATTTTTGTGTACATAGATGACGCAGTCTAGAATGTACTGAGACGGTAATGTTAAAAAATTTATTTGTTTAAATAATTCCCTTAGTGAGTCACGTGATTTAAGGCCGTATATGGCACGGATGGATCTTTTCTGCAATACAAAAATTGTTTGTAGATCAGCAGCAGACCCCCACAAAAGTAGACCATAAGACATCACGCTGTGAAAATAGCTAAAATACACAAGTCTTGCAGTCTCAATATCAGTGAGACTTCTTATCTTCCTTACAGCATATGCAGCGGAACTAAGCCTTCCTGCCAAAGCCGCAATATGCGGACCCCACTGCAATTTTGCGTCTAATTTTATACCCAGGAAAACGGTTGAATTTATTACTTCCATGGGTCCTTCATCCAAAGTGATGAAAGTATCTACCTGCCTTACATTAGGCATTGTGAACTTAATACATTTGGTTTCTTAGAGTTAAGAAGTAAATTAGTGGTCGTAAACCAATGTAATACCTGAGAAAGTGTAGTATTTACATCGTCAAAAGTTTCTTTTTGTCCATCCACGTTAAATATAAGAGATGTATCATCAGCAAATAATACAGTTTCACATAGGTTTTGAGTATAATAAGGTAGATCATTTATATAAATTAAAAATAATAAAGGTCCCAATATTGAGCCCTGGGGAACGCCCATCAATAAAAGGGCTCCGCTGGAACTTGTTTCTCCGACATGTACGTTTTGGACTCTATTCGTTAAATATGATTGTATTAAATTAAGAGCGTCCTTATTGACACCGTAATGCTTCAACTTCATGAGGAGAGTATTATGGTTAACGCAATCGCATGCCTTCGACTGGTTTAGCAAATGTTGTAATTCAAAGTTTGACCACTTCTTTCAAGTTTTTAAATTTTCCAAAAACTATTCGATACGAGTAAGTATTGATACTTTTCAATCGATACCGAGTACGTATCGATACTTGACAACCGATTCCGTATCGAGTAAAAGTGTCGATACCTCAGTGGTATCGTTTCATCCCTAGTTGGCAGAGCACTACTGTGCATTTTAACAGAAACTTTCTGCCCCGCACCACAAAATTGTGGAATGAGTTGCGGCATGCGGTATTCCCGGACAGATACGACCTGCAGACCTCAAGAAAAGAGCGTACTCTTGTTTAAAAGGCCGGCAACGTATCTTGTAGCTCCTTTTGGTGTTGCAAATGTCCATAGGCGGCAGTATTTACTTTCCATCAGGTGATCTGTTAGCTCGTAATCACATAAAAATGGCTTATGTTTTGTAACAATCGTATCGAAATATAATAGTCTCAATATAACATTAATACAACCGGAAGTGGCGCCACCTTAATAAATACTTAAGTTGATTATTTAGTACAGTTATAATGTTGACTTCCAATGAAAGTGTATAAATACAGATTGTAAGCATGCATGGGATGGGTTCTCTTGTAAAGTGTGAAAGAATAAACATCCTTGAGGAAACTGTTTGACTGTTTTTAAACACTCTAACAGGACATACTCGTACGATTTCGAAAATTCGAAGATACATTAGTATGTGGTGAGATTTGAACCCACGCCCTTCCGATCGGAAGGCAACAGTCCACACCATAGAGCCACCGACGCACATCTACAATGTATTTGTATTTTAATCGTATATTATATTCTTATTCACTCCAAAACACGAAATGTTGTTAAAAGTGATATCCTAGACCAGTATTGTGAGATAAAAGTGTTATATACTTATTATTTATATTTTATTTATATGCTCCTTTTCGAGAAAAGCTAGTAAATATTTAATTGGGCTCTCGGCAATGAATTCAGGGAGGCGGTTTCGTAATGCTAAAATAGTAAATGAGCTATCTAACAATAACAGATAAGATCAGATATGATTTAATGAGAAAACTAAAAATACCTTACAGCTAGACGAAACATCGAACTCAAGTGGCGATGCCGGTCTAATTTAAGTATTGTGGAGTAAAAACCGCGCCTCGTCAAGCATTCTCGTAGAACCGGGCCATACGAATTGTCGACTTACGAAAGGTTGTTGTTGAAAACATTGAAAAATTGTTGGAGTCTGGATGAGAGGAGCACAAGATAGGGATATTGTTGTTGAAACAACAGTTGAAAATGTTGAAAATATATATACAGTCAACCATGATTAGTTGAATCGCGATGCTTCGTTACCGACTGCGAATGATAATATTTGCGAAGGAAATCTTTGAAGTCTTTCAGTAACCATACGATTCCGTGGTGATTATTTTCTATGTGTACTTAATATTTCTCATGTTTTGTTCAGGTACCAAGTGTTGATTTTCATCATCACTTACTTAGTCCCGATGCTGGCCATGATTTACTTTTACTCTGCTATGGGAAGAGTTTTGTGGGGCTCTCGGTCTATTGGAGAGCTAACACAACGGCAAATTGACTCCATAAAATCAAAACGAAAGGTATGTAATATTATTCATTATTGTTATTTTGAATTATATTTTAATTGTACATTTTTAACTACACTGTGACTATATTCAATAAAAGTGTTCATATTCTTGCCAAAAACTATATAAATTATATCACCTTATAAGGTAATTTAATATTCCTATTCCTTGACTATTCGTAAACGAATGGAATTGGGGCATTAGGGCGGCAGTAGGGTCGCCAACTAAAATTTTCTGATCAGTATTATTTTGTTTTTCACTAAATTATACTTTTTACTGTTGAATAAGATCGAAATACTGTTTTCAGCATACAAACATAATATTTTCATTTCTTATACTTCAAAGCTCACACATTAGTAAAGAATGCTGAGGATAGTAATGGAGCATTTATTCATTTAATAAAAAATTGGCCAAGCGCGAGTCAGAATCGCCCGTGCAGGGTTCCCCAGCAGCAAGTAACATAAAATAAAGTGATTTTTATTTAATTTGGCACCTACGACAGCTTTAATATGAAAAATAGTGGTTCACCGTTTTTGACGTATAAAAAAAACTATTCACCAGAAATCGTTCAAACTAAATTTCGTTGTTAGATTTTATAGTAATGTATATAACAATTTTTTTTTCGTTTTTATCAACCCTATAGTTTAGAAATTAGAGTGGTGGGCACAATTTTTTCAACTTTGGAAGTGCCTCCCGCGCAAACTTTCAATTTATAAATAAATGATATTTGAAACCTCAATATTATTTTTCAAGCTCTACACATTGATACTACATACGGCGGGTTTCATGATAAAAAAATTGAGTTTCAGTTCAATGTATTCCCCATACAAAACCCCAAAATATATTATTATTTTTCAATTTCTTGTCAAAACCTAATAGCTGTTCACAGAATACATACTCTTACAAAGTTTTATTAGTGTAGTATTTATAGTTTCGGAGAAAAAAGGGGATGTGTTATTCGGACGGACGGACGGACTGACGGACAGACAGACAGACTTGACGAATCTATAAGGGCTCCGTTTTTTGCTATTTGGCTACGGAACCCTTAAAAATGAGCTCCTTATTTGTTTTCTTTCAGTGATGAAAGTATTTATTACATGCGTATGACTTATTGAAAAAATTGTAAATTAGTATGTTGTGCGAGAATTTAAAAAAAATAGGTCATAAACAGTAAATAAATAAAATACTGTTCATATTTTTGAAATACTTGTAATATTCTTCACAGACCTTAATTTACTTTATTTTGTTATAAAAAAAATTGGCAAGTAGGTAATAGTATGGTATATTTTATATTTTCTGTGGTAATAGGGATGCGCACGCACAAGATACTGGACTTTTGATTATACGAAATGCTTTTGTGTATGTAATTAATTATTGCATACTTAAATGTATACCTGCATTATCATTAATTTAGAGTATACATGAATAAAATAGATAAAAGGTCACTCCCGAGTTGAGTAATATTTAAAACTAACTGTGCCCCGCGGTGTTACCCGCTGTATAAGGTTTTCTCCCGCAGTAAATCGTAACCTACTCGTATATATCCAGGGTATCAGCTAATTCGCTTGACGTGAGCTGCGCGCCGCACGGTACTATATTCCTCTATCAACCTAGAATAAAAAGGTTTTTCAAAAATAAAAGTAACCTAAGCTTTTCCTTATTATATCAGCTACCTGCCGAGAAAAGTTCCGTCCAAATCGGTCCAGCCGTTGTGAGATTACCCGGAACAACCAACAACGGCCAAGTATCTCCTTATTCCTAAGTCGATCTCGAAGGGAAACCCCAAGTATCGTCCTTTCCATCGCTCGCTGAGTGACTTGGAATCTATTTAAAAGGCCGAAAGTTAGCGAACGTCTCGGCACTATAAGTCATCACCGGTAGCAAGCATAGGTTAAAGACTTTCGTCTTTAAGCTTTAGGGATCTTGGACGAGAATATATCATGCAGTTTCCCAAACGCCGCCCAGCTGAGTTGCCCCAAATAGACATACTCGTCAAAAACTTTCAGTGGAAAAATTCCAACAGATAGGGAGGTGTGCTCAGCATACCCATGTTGAGCATTTTTTACATATTAATCATAACCTTAGTTTTTTCCATTCCATTCAATTTGAGGTCTACCTGTTCGGAAACTCATTTGAGTCTTTCAAGCATAGTGTTTAAATCATCCAATAATATAAAATAGGTCATAGCAGACTATGCCCGTCTACAAATTAAAGCTCAGTGATGTATTCGCTGTTGATATTGATGCCGAGTCCTTCCCATTCCAGGAGATTTTCATGGCATTGGTCTCTAACAAGGAGATGTTATACCTCAAAGAACTTAAGCTTTGGGGGTATAACATCTCCTTGTCTCACACATCTTTGCAATAGAATAGGTCTTTGATATTTTCCTGTACTCAAACCGACATTGTCATTATACTATACAAACACTTCGATACAACGGTAATCTATGTGGCAACGCTGGAAAGATTGTACCACTGCCCATGTATCAAGCGATTCATAGACCTACAAAAGCTTAGTGGCAGACTATGTATGTCAACCGTAGCGTATGGATCGAGCATTGACTCGAAAAGCCTTTTTGGAATCTGGCTTGTTCGGGAGGCTAGAAGTCATCAAAACTATTAACGATTCATTTGTCTATTTTTAACTCGTGGGGAGTTCCCCTTAAATGAGGGGTAAACGTTTGTATGAAGCATTCTGCAATTTTTTCCCCATAGCCTTAAAAGAAGGGGTGAATTTTTTTATGTGACGTTACGAAGTTTTCAAGGTATATATTATATAACAACAACAGAAAAGATACATATATTATATAGCTGTAAAGTTGAGGCTCTTAGCACTGACATCAAAATTATAAAATAATTATAAAACCATTTATATTTAACCATCTAGAAATTTTTCTTTGGCTTTTTAATTTGAATTCAGTATTTTATTTACAATTTTATGAGATTTTTATTAAAAATAATCACTGTAACAGGTAAATATAATAATGAAGTAGAAGTTGCTCTAAGTCGCCTCTTTAAAGTTCCCTCGATTTCTCTGGTCTCCCTTCATCAAACCTTACCATAGGACCACCTCTGAAGTATCCTCTTTCCAATAAAAAATAATCATCACAACCGGTTTAGATACAGCGCAGATATCCGCGAACGATCATAAAAAAATATTTCCTTGATTTCTCTGATCTCCATTATCAGTCCCTGACTCTTTATCATGGAACCACCTCTGAAGTATCTATTGATGGAGAATAATAACTGTTTATCAGTTGTTGGTCGCCTTCCACCATTATGCCACTCTGACATGGTCAGGCGTATCAATTACCATCAATTGAGCGTCCTGAGCACTTCCTAACATAAAAAAGATATTGTTTTTAATTTTACAGGTTGTGAAAATGTTTATATTAGTGATTATGATTTTTGGCATTTGCTGGCTACCATACCACATTTACTTCATCTACACACACTTCAACCCATCGATTATGTATATGAAACACGTACAACATATGTACCTGGGCTTTTATTGGCTGGCTATGGCAAATGCGATGGTGAACCCCATCATTTACTACTGGATGAACGCCAAGTAAGTTTAAATACTAAGTAATTGTCTCTTTTTAATGTGCGTTTGCTTTCGAAGTGTCAAAGATAAAAAATACTTTTTAAACACATTTGACCGCCAATAGATTGTAACAATATTTTCGATAGTATCCATTTTAAATATCGCTATATATTTAAAATAATTAGTTACAATATAACAAGCATGGCATTTAATCATACCTATGACGCCACAGGTTATACTTCCTTTCTAGAATCTCGGGTCATTTCTACCAACATGGCTTTAATACACCAATATGGCTTTAAGTCTTAAGCAAAACTTAAATTTAAAAAAAAACAAATACCGAGTTTTTGATATAAATTTTACATCTATTTATTGATAAAGTGCCTGGCTGATATACATATAATTATTGATAAAGAGATTCGGGGAAGTATTTTCAAAATTCTCCGAAACTCTTTCACCATTGGGAGGTTACGTACCTACTGTTAACTTCCTCGCAAGTCCAATGAGTGTTTGTTCGCTGTTCGCCAGGAGCAGATGAGGGCAGAGTGGACGACTTAAACCCTTTACGGATAGGCTCGTGCCCTCGGCGGGGACGTTAATTAGGCTGCTGATGATGATGATAGACATGAAGTAAAATTTGGAAAGAAATCTATAAAAACTTGACCTGACAAGAGTAAATAGTCGTTAATTTGTTTATTTCTTTCACCATCATCATCAACTTAATTTACTAGCCTCGTATAAACCACCTTTTTTCATAATCCTTTGCTCTTATTCAACCATAATAAATAATAAAGTAATCGCAGTAAGGAACCTTAGACTTGGCACGTCATTGTCTTGATTTCATTACTTTTTAGAGATAATCAAGCAGCTCCATCGAGACTTGGCTAGATTTTTTACAGAATGTTTTTGGTGGGATCTAATCTACTGTTATAATATGAGGAAATAATTATTCCCTTAAATTAATCATAATTAATTTGAGTTTCGCTATGTGCACTTGGAAAATGTGCCGTAAAAATCTCGAAAAAAAAAATTAATTTAATTTAATATGTACGTAACATATTAAATTAAATTCTTTTTTTTCTGTTTTAATTTGACGCAGATTCCGGACATACTTCCGCACGGCGATCTTGTGTATGTGGTGCGAAACGCTCCGTCGCCGCAAACGTCCAATACCCGAGTCGCCGCCAGATGGTGCTTCACAGTCGGGTAGCCGATCCCGATCAGGTTTGTAATCGTTGTCGTAATAACTAAAGTATTATATTTGGTATTAAAACCGCCGACGGCATTTATGCAGTCGTTGGATTTTAACTTTAATCAAGAAATCAACAATATACCAATGATGTCAAGTATGCCTCAGTAGATCAAGAATAATTTCACCGACAAAATGTTTGTAAGACATGGCTTTACTAGAAAAGGGCGTAACTACAACGACATGGGCTTACTTCGACTTACGCAACACAGACACTCTAAGCGTCGACACCATGTTAGATTAATATTACGCATTTCAGACGAAATCATAAAAAGGGACTTATACATTAAATGGTATACTTTAACTTTAATCCATTATAAAAAAATAATCGCCTAAATGTATTGCTAGGCGCAAAAAGGTTTTTTTTATTAGGTACAAGCAGGTTTCCATACAGGAAAAACGTAAAAATTCTGAAGAAATAAAATGTTGTGGTACACATTTTCTTCTTCAATACAACCAAGGCATTGCTTTAGAAAAAGCGAAGACTGCCTTAAAAACGCTGAGACACTTTGAGCGCTGGTTTCTTATCAGCCAAAGTATTAGGCGCAAGACAGAGAAGCGTTTGAGAACAGTTCGACCAATTTGGATATTTTTCAAATAAAAAATATCTCGAATAAGAGGTCAAATACAAAACGGAATAATCAGATGAAACACTATGAAATATTGAGAGAAGATTGTCTTCGATTTTTCTAAAGTCATGCCTTGATTTGTATGGGAGAAGAATATGTTATTTTACTATTTTCTTTACAATTTCGAAATTCAGATTTGACTCTGATGATTGATTTAATGAGATTGTTGTAAAATTATTTACGGGGTACCTTATGACCCGCTTTTAAACTAATGTAAAAATATTTTAAAATGTATTTTCGAATCTGTTAGATTAGTTGTCAAGAATCAAAATTATACATGTCTTTTCATTTCGCAGGCATCGAAGAACTCAGACAATCAAGAGTCTGGCCGCCTTCATCGTGTCGAACACAGTCGATCAAACGCCAAGACAACCTTCATTTGCTAGTTGCCCAAAGTGCCGAAATCACATGCGCTACGATGGTGAGTGATGAAATATAACTCGACGGCATCGAAATCCAAATATAAAAATGACAATATAATAATATCTACAGAAACATTGTAAAGAGGAAGACAACCGTTTCTGCGGAGGAGATTCCTTAACGCAGAGCCAAAAGTATCCAAACTGGGGCTAAGAAATTTGGATATTAAATTAAAATCTTTTATAGTTATCAAGAGGTAAAAATGAATTTCAACCTCTAACCTCTCTTTGTATGGGAAAAATCAACGTCGTTTAACTTGAAATTTCGTACTTTGTTAAAAGCTGTTAGCATTATGATGAAAGTTCCAGCAAAATCACATATTATTTCCATTTGATTGCTATCCAATGTTTTAAAATATACTTATATCTCATATTTCAGATTTTCTATGATACTTTAGTAAAATTATCTATGAGTATGTCATCATGACTCATGACTAGGGTGAAACGATACCATTGAGGTATCGATACTTTTACTCGATTCAGTATCGGTAGTCAACTATCGATACGTACTCAGTATCGATTGAAAAGTATCGATACTTACTCGTATCGAATAGTTTTTGGAAAAAGTCAAGTTAAAACTTAAAGAAGTGTTTAAATTCTTAAAAAGACTGCTTTTGTATTTATTGTTGCGTAGTTTTGAAAAAAAAAACCCTTTCGCAAGGTCCAAAGGTGAAAAAATAACGCTGGGGACTCAGGCTTCAAATTTTGCCATTTCTCCAAACTCAGATTAGCCTTTATTGACTTTTTAGCAGATTCTTTCACTTCTTGCCAACTAGGAGTTGTTTGTGCTGTGACCGAAATAAAAATATTCATTCGTTGATTCATTTTCAGATGCACAGGGTAAAATTTTCACTTTAATTTTAATGTTATTATTTTTTTACGACCTTCCCACACGCACTAGGAGGGAAATACATCTGAAAAGGGCCTTGAAATGAAGGTTTTTAAACCATAATAAAGTACTCATATGATATGATATGAGTACTTTTAAGCGATACCTACTCGATACTTCATTTTTAAGTATCGATACTAAAAATACTTGGTATCTGACAAAAGTATCGAGTATGTACTTGTATTTACTTATATCGTTTTATCCCTAGTCATGACCCCTTCACTAGGTTCATCTAGTTGGGAGTAGGTCTACACTCTGCACCTCTTTTAAGGTTCCGTAGCCAAATGGCAAAAACCGGAACCCTTATAGATTCGTCAAGTCTGTCTATCTGTCTGTCTGTTTGTCTGTCTGTCTGTCTGTCCGTCCGTCCGACCGTATGTCCTACTCTTTTTTCTCCCAACTATAAGCACTTCACTATTCAAACTTTGTAAGTATATGTATTCTGTAAACTGTGTGTAAACGGCTTTTAGGTTTTAATAGGAAACTTGAACAAAAAGTTAATATATTTTGGGGTTACCCATACATTGAACTGAAACCCAAAATGATTTTTTCATTGAACCACCCCGTGTGGGGTGTCAATGTGTAGAGCTTGAAAAATGATATCGAGGTTTCTAATATAATCCATACTAATATTATAAATGTGAAAGTATCTCTGTCTGTCTGTCTGTCTATCTATCTGTCTGTCTGTCTGTTTGTTACGCTTTCACGCCTAAACGGCTGGACGGATTTTTTTTGAAACTTGGTACGTTGATAGTAAGTAACCTAGAATAGGTTTTAGGCTACTATTGTCCTGTTTTCACCCCCCACTCCCTAAAATAGGGTTGGAAGTTTGTATGCACATTCCGCAATTTTGTAGTACGACGCTGAAATTTGATATATATATATATATATATATATGTATTATGTAAATTATAAAAATAGCTTGCGTAGTAAAATGGTGGAAAAACCGAAGTGACCAAATATAAATAAAACATGAATCACTTTCGAAATTAAATTCGATTACGTATATATAACATATTTCTAGTTAAAAACATAAAAATAATATATTTAAAATATCTGTAAATAATTTCTCAAATGACATATAGGTAGCAGCTGTCGGTTCGAGACCACATATTTTTTTCTGTATATGAAAATCCGTCCACATGTTTTATCTCCAATGATTTTTATACGTACATATTGGGTATTACATTATTGCGCGGTATTACCACCTTAGTTTTAGGAATGGGTCTTATTGTGGAGTCAAAAAGGCTAAATGGAGCTTCAATAACCAACAAAAGATTTTCTATTCAAAAAATGCTGTAATAATCATGTCATGAAGCCGTTTTAGATGGCGTGAACTTTATACTTTGGTAATATTTTCAAGACAGTGAAAAACTGCTAGATTGCCCTTTTCGGGCTAAATAGTTAAAAAGGAGTTCTCCTATACTAAAAAGTGCTATATTTAGCCCCAAATGCGCTAAGGGGCAACACTAATTTTGCGTGTTTGCTGCTTTGTGACCGCCGGGTCTAAAAACTGCGGGCCGCGCGGGGAATTTTATGGATAACGCTCAAATAAGCAAGATAATTTGCCCAACTATGCACCTTAATGTTCAAAACATTTTATTTTGTTGCAGAGTATATCCACGGCAGAAGGGTCTGAATAATTAATAAGGTATTATATTATGATGATTACATGCATTTTAAAGTTAAATTCAAATGATAGGAACATACCTATAATGTTGCTGTAAAATTGTCGTTCTCACTCATTGTGCTCACTTTATTGTAGTTTTAGTCATTTTTAGTTTTAAAGATAGATAGGTACTAATAAAAAAAATCAAATTTAGTATAATAAGCCGTGAATCAAGACAGATTATAGTTTTCCCAATTTTATTCACATACCTTGTAATTTGAAGCTATAAAATAGCATGTATTGTAAGTTATTCATAACCTCATAGTCGGAGAGCCGGCCGTACCAAAGTCCTATGGATCAGATACATGAACATTTTTTTAATATAGTCTGAGAAACCATATTACTGAAGGTCGACACCCCTAAAAATGTCTGATTTTGCCCGCATGAAAAACCATGACCTTACTTTAAAGAGCGTATTCCCTGCTGAAAGGCCGGCAACGCATTTCAGTGCCCTCTGGTATTGCAAATGTACATGGGCGGCGGTGACATTTACCATCAGATGAGCCGTTTGCTCGTTTGCCTGTTATAGTATAAAAAAAAAACTTCACGAACGTCAGTTGACCACAATCAAAGGACGTACCTTTGATGAACTTTGATTTACATTTGTGAATTAATTGAGCTTGTCGACCTTTGAAACCCAATTCTACTCATCGAATACTTTATTTTCCTGTTAATTTTTTCATGTATCTTAAGAGTTAAAATTATAATGTCTGGAATTACAACCGAAAAAATTGTTCATGTATCTGATCCATAGGACTTTCATACGGCCGGCTCTCCGACTATACCGAGAGTTACATTGTCATTGTATGTTAAACTCCTTTAAAATAAAGAGAGCAATTTATTTATGGAACCTAATCAATTAATTTATATACATTAGTTATAACAAAACAAGTTTTAGGTGTAACTACATAAATGGAATACGTTATTTTTGGTTATGATCACACTAAGTGAAAAACTTTTGTTTGTCATTTATTATGCCCTGCTGTTATAGCGTGTGTATGATATAATACGAATTTAAAGTAATTAACAGGCATGACACTAAAAAATAAGTTTAAGGTAACTACTTTTAATGGGAGTGCTATATGAAAAAGAAAGACATTTTATGTACCCAAACTGTATGTCAAAACACAAAAGATTACAACTACCGAAAATTACAAATTATTATGGTAGAGCGTCAGTGGCTCAATGGGACAGTTGCCTTCCGACCGGAAGGACACAGATTCAAATCCCACCACGTACCAATAATGTGTTTTCGAATTTTCGAAATTGTATGTACGTTATCCGACACTCTTACAGTGAAGGAAAACATTGTGATGAAATCTGCGCGCTCGCCTACAAAGAGATTCGAAGATTGTACGTGAAAGCGGCAAATACGCACTGGGCCCGCGTGGACGACTAAAGTCATAATCACCCAATACGGGTAGGCTTCTACGCCTCAGTTGGGACGTTCAATGTGCTGATGATGATGATGATGTCAGTGGCTCATTGGTGTAGACTGTTGCCTTTTGATCCGGAAAGCGCAATTATTATGGTAGAGCGGTGGCTCATTCTGTCCTCGTAACAAAAAGTGCAATAAGTCGGGTTTTTGGGCAAATAGACTTAAGACCTTTTCAAAATCTATTTATACATTATGACTTACAATAAAAAATACAAAGGTCTCAAGTCAATTTACCCAAAAACCCAACTTATTGCACTCTTCTTTAGGAGGACAGCATTGGTGTTGGCTGTTGCCTTTCGATCTGGAGGGCGCAGGTGCAAAGCCCACTACATACCAATGTCTATTCGAATTTTTGAAATTAATTAAATGACCTATAGTTGTACTCATATTTGGAATGTTTTTATGGAAACACAGGGAATATAGATTTATGATAAAAGTTTCACAAAATATCATCATCATTACAGCCTAAAATCCACTGCTGAACAAAGGCCTACCATAATGATTTCCACGTGGGCCGATCCCTAGCAGTTGACATCCATATGCTACCTGCCACCTTAACCAGGTCATCCGTCCATCTGATTGGAGGTCGCCATACGCTTCGTTTTCCCTTACGTGGTACGCTAGTCAAAAGCCCTTCCGCCTCATTAGCCATTGGTTTTACGCACACTATATGGCCTGCCCACTGCTACTTGCTTATCCTGTGGGCTATGTCGGTCACCCTAGTTCTCCTACGGATATCATCGTTTAGGTTCTTATCGCGTAGCCCTCTTTATAGTACACTGAGCAACCTTAAGTATATTTAAGAAGCCCTAAGTTAGCGACCGCATTTCGCTTCCGTATGTCATAACTGTCAACACACACTGGTCAAAAGACCTTCGTCTTGAGGTACTGAGGTATTTTGGGCGAAAACATCTGCCTGAAAACTGCCCGAACACCGCTCAGCCTAATTAGATTCGACGAGAAACTTCCTTCTCGAAGTTTGACCTACCCATTTGGACTGCTTGTCCCAAGTTTACATATGTGTTTAAAACACATGATAAATAATAGTATTAGCGTATTTCATTCAGCAGCCGATAATTTTTTATAGCTCGCACTACTCATTCCCCTTACTAACTATTAATCAACCAGAACATTACCTCCTAACGATGAAAAATTAAAATATATTCCAAAGAAAATTTTAAAAACACTACTTGTCTCTGTATGGAAGCAGAGATAAGTATTGTTTTTGAAATTTTCAAAGCTTTTATTAATATTAAGAATAAATCTTTAAAATAAAAAATGGTATATGGTTAATATATTTAGTTTGGTTTCATATAGATACAAATTTATATGATGAAGTAAATATAAAAAATGTGAGTAATTAATGTCAAGCACAATCTTGTTGAAATAGCGATCGATCTACCTACCCATTGAATAAATATGTACTTGGTTTACGAGAACTGCTGCGACAAACTGCATGTGCAGTTTGGCAGATTACTGAAATTTGTATCGAATTTCAATTTTGAATAAAGAAAATTAAAAAAATATGTGAAAAACAGTATCTTAAATTGTTTTATTTAAGGCTTAAAATTTATATGGTTAACGATTGTATTTCTACCATTATCATATTTTAAGATGTCTTAAGTATACAGACGTGGTTTCGCTAAAACTTTATGATAATATACTAAGATTACTTTAATTGTATTTTGAATTAAGTTATTATTGTTATTTCATGTAAGTATTTTAAGTAAATTCCTGAATCAAAAGATACAAAATTTGCATTATTATATTATCTGTGGTTATAAGGACCTAAACACATCCTACCATTATTGAAATTATATATTTTACTAGCTTTTAACCTCAGCTTCGCTCGCGTTAATTTATTATTTTTCATCCCCTATTCTATTCATTTAGAGTTAGATTTTATCAAAATCCTTTTTTATAATATGCCATTACGTAATATTATTTATTAGGTACACCAAAAAACAAACAGAAAAAAGAACACTCTGTGTTCAGTACAATAACATTGTTAGGATGATGTTGGGACTGCCAAGATTCTGTAGGGCATCGGCGATGTTTGCGGAATACCAAACGGATGTGTTTGATGCAGTTATCCGCAAAAAGACAGCATCGCTGATTGACAGGATACTTGGGAGCCCCAACAGCATACTGAAAACCCGGGCTGATAGACTCACCTCGCCACTTGCCCAAAGGGGCAAGCCTTATTCAGAAAGTAATCCCGAGGCCTAGACTTTGTACATGACATTTTCCTTATTAGTATACTATTTGTTGTTTTGCAATTATATTCTATTTTGAATTTATTTTATTAAAATTTTAATGATAGCAATGAATTTTAATGGATTATATTTAAGTAAGTTTTTAAAATTTTTGTGAATTTTCATTTCAATTTATTGTTTCATATATTTAAATTTAATTTTTCATTTTAAAATTGTAACTGTTTTTGTTAATTTTTATTTTATAGTTTAATATACATAAGTGCATTTAAGTTATATTGATTTAATATCTGAAATCAATGATTCCATTGATAGTAGCTTTATGCACGCAAAGTCTTAGCCCAATCGATTTAAAATTGTCAAAGTATGAAACTTTGACAATTTTAAACCGATCGGGACCGAAGTACTTTCATCCCCTATTTTATTCCCTTGGAGGTTGAATTAATCAAAATCATTTCTAAGGGGATATCTACGTCATACCATTACCGTATGCCAAATTGCACCCTGTTCTGTCTAGTGGTTTGGGCTGTGCGTTAATAGATCACTGTCAGTCAGTCCATCCAGACTTTGAGTATAATATATATATATAAGATTGTATAACTGTAAATTTATCGAAAAAAAGAAAAAACAATTACATTTTCTGTGCTTCATTTTTGTAAATTATATAATTGAAACTAATAGATTGTTATCACTTTGCATATCGTAAAGCTGTTTTGTAAATGAAAGTAAATTGAGGGTGAGTCCCACCAAGCTTTTA
>PQWD01012545.1:0-47129 GCA_019425675.1 Leucinodes orbonalis | reverse complement strand
ATCCGGCAACATAACCAATTTAACGAAGATAATACATTTTACAAGTGTTATTTGTGTAATGTATATATATTTACCCGAAGACTGTTGGATTAAATTGGAACAAACATTCTAAAGAGGTAAGAATAGTAAACCTTATTTCTATAACCTCTAAAAAAATAATAACTCGTCATTGAACCAACATATCAATCCGAGTTACCATTGTACACTAAATCTACTAGATGGCGTGCACATCACTAGCGTGCTAAACTGCCGTTGAACCACTCAAGTTGGGCCATCAAAATACGCTAGAGGGCGTCATAACCTACAATATTTGTACAATAATATTGCACACTTATTATTAAGAACTAACAAAATGACAGTATGCGCTGGATGCCATCAAAAAATTCCTAATCGAGAATTTCTTACCTGTGCCCTTTGCAATAAGATGTATGACCTGGATTGCGCAAATGTATCTATACAGCGATACTTAAATACAATGTCACCAACTCGTAAAAAAAATTGGAAGTGTCCCGCTTGCGTATGTAAAGTTCCTAAGGGTAACAACATGAATACACCACTTCGCCCACGAGATCTAAACGACAATGACACAAACTCACCTAGTACAAACAATATAACCATAAGGAAAAAAATATCTAAGTCTAATGAAACCCTGAACTCTACGCAACTAGACCTGCTGGGTGACACTCAGTATGACACACACAGCCCAGCCTCTATATCTCCGCAACAGTCTGAATTGACTCTCCATAATCTAAGTGAACTAATAACTGCACGCCTCAGAGAAAATAATACATCTATTATTCAGGATCTACAAAACACAATACAAAAAGAAATTAATAAAGCGATTCAAAACCTGACAGAGGACTTAAATAAGCAAATTAATACCTTATATCAGAAAAATGAAGCCATGAATAATGACATACTATTATTAAATGCTAAAATGGAAAACCTTGATAAAGAAAATAAAATACTGAAAAATGAATTACGGGATCTCGAAAAGAAAATCATGGGGCCGCATAAATTCATCACATCTGAAGAAAATAATAGGAAACTGGTACTTTATGGTTTCGACGAACGTTATAAGGAATCTGAAAATGAATTACATGACAGGCTTATTAATATGTTCTATGAAACTTACAATATAAATATACTTGGATACATAGAAGACACTTACTGGATAGGTAAAAATAATAACAACCAAAAAAAGCCCTTAGTAATAGAATTGCTAAGTAAAAGAATGGTAAAATACATAATTAAAAATACTCACAATCTCCATGGGACTAGGCTATCAATCTGTAAATACCTAAATAAGATAGAATTACAGGAAAAAAGAGCGATGAGAGAAGTAATGATAAATGCACGAAGAAATGGATCATATGCTATAATACGTAACAATCAGCTAATTGTAGATGGGAAGACTATAGACTGTAAACACATGGCTAATAGAAACTTCAATAAGACAGTAAACGATACCACAATAACCAATGAAACACCCTACAAGGAAACCAATTCCATAATAAATAATCAGGACCCATCATCTAACAACAGTCATACCTTTCGTGGCAAAGAAAAAAACCTTACGATTAATGTACCAAAACCTCCAGAGTATTTTTAATAAACAGCATGTACTAGAAGCATTTATAGTTGAAGATCCATCCTATCAAGCTTTATGTATATCCGAAACATGGTTAACTTCAGATAAATTAGACCTTATAAATATAAGCGGATATAAAACTGCAGCTTACTATTGCCGAAGAACTAGTGTGGCGGTGGAGTCTGCATACTATTACAGGAAAATATTGACAGTATCAACCGAACTGATATAGCAGACATGTCTTTAGATTATGTGTTAGAAGTGTGTGCATCCGAACTACCCAAAGAAAATATTTTAATTATAGTTATGTATTGGAATAGGAGAGAGGAAGACTCATTTTACGTACAATTACAAAACATTTTAGCATATGTCAATAATAAATACTCTAAATATAAAATTATCTTAGGAGGAGACTTCAATATAAATATTAAAAAATACATCGAAAACTAATAAATTCTTAGATATAATGTCAGAACACAATTTAAATCAATGCATAAAAGACCCAACACATATAACGCCCACATCCTCCACATGCTTGGATCTTATTTTCACAAATCTGCCTAAACAACAATACATTACGAAGGTTGAGGATTTAGGTTTTTCGGACCACGCTGCAACAATAATGAACATCACAACTTATCATAATGATAACATGAAAACCTGGAACTCAGTAAAAAGACTTTATAACTCTACTAATATTGAAAAATTTAAGTCAAATCTAAAAAATGTACAATGGCAAAGCATACTATCAAACGAAAAAAATATTACTGAAAACTATGAAATATTTAATAATATTTTGCTAGATAATTTAAATAATTGTATACCAAAAAGAAAAATTAAAATAAAACCGAGCAATAAAAAATACTGGCTTACAGTTGGTATTAAAACCTCATCAAAAAATAAACGATTATTGAAAATACTCACATTAAAAACTAAAAATCCAATCTTATTAGATACTTTAAAAAATATGAAAAATTGTTCAAAAAAGTTGTAAATATTTCAAAACGTAATTACTTTATAAATAAAATTAAAAAATCATCAAATAAATACAAAACAATGTGGAGCATCATAAAAGAGCGGACGAACCAAACCAGTAAAATTGAAAAAAATAACATAAAACTTGAAATAAACAATTTTACATCACGGACCCATTAAAAATTGCTAACGAATTTAATAGATTTTTTTCATCTATCGGCGAAAACCCTTCTACTACAGCTACCGGTCATCCTGTTCTGTCTCCCACAGAAAATACGTTGTTCCTTGGACCAGTAGATTGCAAAGAAATAAAAAAAACTATAAATCAGTTAAAAAACAAAAATAGCTATGGGATAGACGAACTCCCCCTAGCCTAATTAAACAATGCGCCGCAGAGCTTTCTTTACCACTCAGCTTACTTATTAACCAATCATTCAATGAAGGACGATTTCCAGATATACTTAAAACCACCATAATAAAACCTTTACATAAAAAAAATAAGAAAACTGACCCAAATAACTATCGCCCGATAGCTCACCTGCCCACTAATTCAAAAATTTTTGAAAAGGTTATGTGTAACCGCATTTATAGTTTCTGTGAAAAATATAAATATTTGATGATCGTCAGAATGGCTTTCGCAAAGGAGATCGACTGTCTGGCAGTCTTCAAATATATACAAGAAATTCTTAACATAATAAACGGCAAGAATTATGCTATTGGTGTTCTATTGGATATGACAAAGGCATATGATAAGGTGCAATTTAAGATATTGCTTCGTAAATTATATGGAATAGGTATACGTGGAAGGGCTTATGACTGGCTAGAATCATATTTAACAGACCGAAAACAATTTGTAGAATTGATTACGATCATAACTTAGGAGAAAAAAACAGTAAGATCTATACAAAAAATTACAAACGCATCAATCCCCAAGGCAGCGTCATAGGATGTTTATTATTTCTGATATATATTAACGATCTCCCAAAAATCATGCAAGAAACTTGTGTACTGTTTGCAGACGATGTATCCCTACTGACCTCATGTAACAATGATCTCAATATTGACATTAAACTTACGTCAATGTTAGATAAAATATTAAACTGGATGAAAGATCATAATCTTGAAATTAACTTTAATAAGACTAAAATCATCAGCTTCCACCCATATCAAAAGGCACCCTTAAATATAAATTTAACTTTTAATAATACGAAAATAGAATCAGTCAACCATTTTCCATTACTAGGCTTAATAATAGATACTAACTTAAATTGGAAATCACACATAAAAAAATTAAATCACAATTATCGTCCTTTACATATGCTCTGCGTGAAGTAAAAAAAACCACAAACACAGAAGCAGCCCTAACAACATATTATGCATATGCACATTCGTGGCTCAGTTATGGATCATCATGTGGGGAAACAGCACAGATGCATCCAACCCTTCACTATGCAGAAGAAGCTTATTCGTATTATCTTTAACATTCAAAATACAGATAGTTGTAAACCGTTCTTTGAAAAATATAAAATACTTACCTTACCGTGTATATATATTTTAGAGATATGCAAATTTGTAAAAAAATACCCAGAATTGTATAAGACAAGAGGTGAACTAGATTTAAAATATACACTGCGACACAAAAATAAACTTACACTCCCTGCTTCGTGCCTTGAATTGCACGCATCAGGCCCCCATGTAATGTCTATTAAGATATACAATAAATTACCCAACCAGATTAAAGATATAACTATTGAAAAGTCGTTTGTTAAACGATTAAAACAAATATTAAATAAAAAAAACTACTATACCATACAAGAATTTTTAGACGAAAAAGAATTTAAATAATATAAATTAATATTAATCAAACCTAATTGTTTATTTAAGATAAAAAGCATACATATAACTTAAAAGTCAATAATTTAAAAAAAAACTACAAATAAACAATAAAATGTCATAATAATCTTAACTGAATAACAATAATTTATTAAAATCATTAAGAAATTTATTGAAGTCATTAAAAGTTAAATTCAAATTTAAAAAAATCTAAATAAAATTAAAATCGCAAAACCACCATATATATATATAAAAAATAATTATATTTCTGCACATAAATACATCTAATTTACATCCAAATAAAGATGAATCAATAAATATTAGAATAATAAAAATATAAATGTCAGGTCACTCTAGGCCTTAATAATATAAAGGCCTTAATTATATTTTAATTGTTTGATTAATATGAGCCAAGGTGACTCCTCGCCTCTCCTACTTGCCGTGCCCTACAGGGTCCAAATGTACTTACCTATATTGTTTTAACATCTATGTTACTTATGGAGTGCAATAAAGATATGAAATATGAAATATGAAATAGGTTGAATAGAGGGAAAAGGTTTAATCACCTTTCTTGAAGAAGAACACCACCACGCCATTGCTCCTCACCTTTGGTGTCGCACCATCACGATTCCGGAATTAAAAGCTTCTGAAGGTCTTAAGCACTGGCGTGCCCCCTACTTTCAAAAGCTCTGCGGTATATCCGTCGTAGCGGGGGTCTAATAACGCTTAAGCTGTTTCATAACCATCCTAACCTCGTCAAAAAAGCAATGTCATTAAAAAGTTACAATTTATCAATTATTGGTATTGATATTAATCAATTAAGTTCTATAATGAAATAAGACTACTCGCCTCAGCTTTTTCGAAGTCACACTGGATGAAAAGGCGTTTTATTTCCAATTTATTTGTATATTTTCTTAAAAAACGTAGTCGCTTGATGCAAGTAAAAGGAGCTTAATTGTTTATTTTTTTTTTTTCAACTGTAGCTGTCCATCATGAAAATGATATAGCTTTAAAGCAGCAAAGTTGGCATCAATTAACATAGAGAAATAACTAGGTAACTTTGAAATAATACACTGCTGCCCTGTATAGAGATCGACGAGAGAGTTTTCGTATACAGCGTCATTCCTCAGATCGCAGCTGCACCCGCCTGCTGACCGTGATCTGCGGGCGCCTATTTAGAACTATGCAAAAAATGTAATGGTTCAGTAACATGCCTTACTCCGCGCTCCGGTTATCAGTCGTATTTCTATGGCCATGCACTTGTACATATTATTTATTCCGCGGGCAAGTAAGTAAATGAAGTGGTCCATTAGTCGGTTTGCCGCCCCCTGACCGTGCCGCCCGGGGCACGTGCCCCCGTCTGCCCCCCCCTAGATCCGGCCCTGATTTTGGCATATGTGCTGTATATATTCATGTTTCTATTACAGACACTTCAATTTTATTTATATGTAATAAATAAGACATTAAGGAAATAATTGATCGCACATCTGTTAACCCTTAATCCGAGATTTAGATTTATACACTAAAGTGTATAAATTTGTGGATATATCCAACGGGTACAATTCATTTTCTATTGTATCTGGCGGTAAAAAAGGTTTGACTGTCCGTGAAAGTGTTACCTATGCTACTTTATAACATCTGAAGTCGTCCTATTTAACTGCCTACCTACATTATCTAATAAGTACCTAGTCTTAGATGTGATGATGAATGCAGTACAATGTATTCTACAATCTTTCTTATCCTATTCAACCTATTGCAGTCCACTGCTGGACATAGGTTTCCCCCTTTTTGAGCCAGATATCCCGGTCCTTTTTTCTCATCCAGCTTCCACCAGCGACCTTTCGCAAGTCGTCGGTCCATCGGGTCGGAGGGCGCACTACGCTACGCTTGCCGAGACGCGGTCTCCACTCCAGAGCTCGTCTGCTCCAACGGCCATCGGTTCTGCGACCCACAATCTTTATTAATATTTATTTTTTGAGCGTCGGTGGCTGGAGCCATCTCGAGGGTACCCACAAGTTCAAATCCCGCCACATACCAATCTTTTCGAAATTAAATGTACATTTATTATGTTTTGACGACCAATTTGCTGTAGCGGTTGAGACGTCGACTACTACACCAAGGGTTCCGGTGTCGATCCCCAGGCAGTACAAACAAATGTATATAAATATGTTGATTCGTAGTTTAGTGTACCCATAATACAGGCTTTACCTTTATTTGGGGCTAGATGGCGCTGTGTGAATGCCAGTGGATATTTATCCGGCACTCTTACGGTGAAGGAAAGCATCGTGATAAAACCTGCGAACGCCTACGAAGAGATTAAAAGGTTGTGCGTGAAGTGGGCCAATTCGCACTGGGCGTGGACGACAAAGGTCTATACCCCCTATACGGCTGGTGCCCCTCGATGGGGATGTTTAATGAGCTGATGACGAATCTTTTTTATTACTAGGCGAACTTGATTCTAATATTTGCAAAGATGTTATATGTGCCCAATATGCTCAAATTGACTGAAAGGTGAGGCATATAGGTCTTCGAAGGACACGTCTCGGTACTGGCTAAATTTTCTATAGGTAACCCCAAAAACCGTATTGGCCCTGTATGGTGGGTATACTACGGCCTAATTTCCCTGTAGCTGCACCTACTGTGCGAAAAGGCCTCTGACCTGCAGTGGGACGTTATAATCTGATTTTAAGGTCAAGGAATCTAGAGATATTTTACAAATTATTCAGTGCTGTTTGTATTAAAGAATTTACTTCCGACGCGAATTGCAAAATTATGTTGCAATTTCGGCGCTCTTATTGTTAAATCTCTTCCAGACAACCGTCATATAGGTACCTAAGTTACGATATACTTTTGACGAACTGTGCAAAGTAAAGCGATGTTATTTACCTATCTAACAAAACTGCGGCCGGTTAATTGGCTGGCTGGGCCCTAATGAGGAAGCCGCGCCGGAACAATTCCCGACTTTTATTAAACAATTACGCGACGTAAACATTACGTCATATTGATACCGCTAAAATAACTTATTCGCGTTAATTCCTTGGTGCTAGTCTTTGAAATTAAAATTGTTATAATTATGCATTGCAGTCATTAACATTGCAATATATGTACTAAATTTGTAAATAGTATCCTGCTTGCTCTTTGCGTTCATTGTCATAGATTTGCTCCCGCTAAAGCATAAATTTTACTTAGGCAGTATTCTTTATCTAAAAACATTACATGTTTCAAAACCCCTTAATGGGGACATGAGCGGACTCTACAGCTTTTGTAAAAGTGAGTGCCTTCCTAATTATTCAAACAGCCCTTTTAGGTACGATCCACAGCTGCTTAGGACCTCTTTAACTTGGCTTGGCAGGTAGGTTAACGAAATAATCCTGTTAAAGATTAGGTTGTGTATTTAAATGCTCTTCTATGCTGAATACTTAGTCCCAACGGCTTGTACGGAACCCTAGTATAGCACTAGGTATAATACCTACCTATTCTAATTATCTGTCACCACATGGCATAGAATAGTTTCATAGCTAATAGTAGAAGATATTGGGCTTATCTATTCCTTATTTCTGCCACAGATCCACCGCAAAGGTTATGGGTGATTCACGAGAACGGCACCAGGCTGGCCACTGCTAGCGATGGCTCCGTCAGTCGCAGCATCGGACCTTACTATGTTGGAGATACGGTGCATTTGTTCTGTGTCACTTTTGGAGGTGAGGGAGTGTCCAATTATTACGTAACGCAAATTTTTGAAGATACGTTTTATCAAAACTAAAGTTTAACTTTACACATACACAGTGGCGTGCACAGAGATTATGAGTAGGATATACAAAGTGAGTGACACTCATCGCAAAAACAATAAATAAGTTTCATTTTTCTCAAACTGAGTGCTGTTGATAACAGCAGATTTCCTATGATTTCAAATCTGTAGAGGAAAATGGGGAAATAAATGGGAATCATTTATATGTTGGCGATTTTCCGGATGCACAGGGTACAAATTGACCTATTCATATTATTTAAAACTGTTAACATTTTCGAGAATCACTTAAAACGGTCACCTCGGTTGGTTCTTGATGACTACCTACACATAGGCACCTTCTCAATCATGTCGGTTTAATATAGGTAAGTCCATGCCGGACACGTAAGTACCCTGTAAATACGATTTCTGCAGATACTAATAATGTTTATACCTGGAAATATCATTCCATAACTCTACATCAAAAAATCTTTGTGTGCTTTAATTTTGACAACTCAAAAAAAATAGTCCTGAAATAGTCGTAAATAGTCGCATAAGTAAAAAATAGTACCACTTTAGTTCTGGAGTTCTAGCTACAGGTTAGTGAGGATTATGGCTTTAACGTCAAGATGTGACCCTCACCTCTGGTGCACGCATACGGTAAAGCCTATCGAATAGGTTAAGGTTTCAAAAAATAGTCATGAAATAGTCGCAACGATATGCCAAATTTGACAAATTGTAGTACTCGAGAGGTTCCCGAGATATAAGAGTACCTTGGTGAGGATTATGGCTTGAACATTTGAAAACTTCAAATTTCTCTGAAACGCCTATGAGTTTTGGTTTCAAGTTTGTGCCAAAAATAGTCGTGAAATAGTCGTATATTAAACGATTTGCTTCGTTTGATATTATTGTGATATCAAACGAACGTTTTCCATGGCAGCTTTTACAATTTAAAAATACAGTTTTTTAATTGTATTCTCATTATTATTTTTTATCACAGCAATCAGTTTTAATCGCAATTATAGTAGTTAGTTCATTATAACAATTTGTTGGTGTTGGATGACTTTCATATCGAAATCAGGTTTATCAGCAACGTGTTTAATCACAGTGTAGATATTTTTCATAAATAATAACTTCATAGATAGTATCAGTAGACTTTTTATTAGAAAATAAGGAATAATTCCACACATTTGTGGATACGTCCACAAATGTGTGGAAAATTAACACTTTTATTTTCTAATGAAATCAGCTCAAATTAATTTTCATTTCATACGAAAATTTCACGACTAGTTTTTGGCACAAACTTCAAACTGATAATCGTAGTGGTCTCAGAAAAATTTTAATATTTCAAATGTTCAAGCCATAATCCTCACCACCAAGGTAATTTCATATCTCGGGAACCTCTTGGGAATGTCATGACTATTATTGGAAACTAAACAAATTCGATAGGCTTTACCGATTGCGTGCACGAGAGGACTTCGGACTGCGGACCGACCACAGTGGGTAGACCATAGAGAGTCCTCCGCGCACGAACTACATTCAACTCATTAATAGCTCTTCTTCATAGGCAAACCACAGCCAACGTTAGCATGGTATACTGGGAAGCGTCTCCTTAAAAAGACCTCAACACAACTATCGGAGCAGCGCATGCGCAGTGACGTCATGTACGGGCCGCTGGAGCGGGAGGACCACGGCCGCATCCTCAGCTGCCTAGCCAAGAATAATAACGTCACCAAACCCTTGTCTATTGACATCATCGTTGATATGATCCGTAAGTCAATAATTTCAAAATTGCACCTTATTAAAATCTAATCGTAAAAGAAAAATCTTAACTCAAAACTCATTTATTGCACTTCATGAATGTGTTATACAAGAATGATGTTATAGTAACGGTTGTTTTATATTTATTTATTTTCATATTGTCTAAATAAATTGTCATTGTAGTATTAGTATTTATTAATAAATAATAGTTTATAATTTTTCATAAATGTAGGTAACTATTTACATTGGTTGTAGATTTTTATAGCTGTACAAATTAGACTAGATTTATACTAGGCTAATATCATGACACCAATTTCGTAGGGACCTGTGTTGTTAACCTTTCAGGTAACAACCAATCGTAAAAGGAACGTTTAAATATATGTTTGTAAAGTCAATATTTCTTGTCAGAACGTCTAACAATATTTTCAAGTGTTGAGTTTACCTAATTTCTTATGTTGTCAGTGTCACCGGTGCTAGTATCGGTTCGCAGTCCGTCCAGTAAGAATGGAGTGGCGCGCATAACGGCGGGCGAGCCGCTAGGGCTGCAGTGCCGCGTGTTGGGCGCTCGCCCACCACCACCCGTGGAATGGCGCATCAACGAATTACGCCTCGCTAACTTAGAGCAGAACATTACGGTAAACCCGAAATATCCTTATCCTTACACATACGATATAACAAACGTCGCTCAGCCTACATTGAATTGACACGAATCGTTCCGGCTGCAAAGTCGCGTAGGCTGCTCTCAATGGAAGTTCAATCTCAAATCTCATTTTTTTCTCTCTATGCAGACCAGATTTTACAGTACGCCAGGAATNATAAATAAGTTAAAACATAGATATATAATTTTCAATTGTATTGTTCATCTATCGTGATGCATGCACTATTTTTAAAACTACTGAACGAATATTGATACAATTTGGTAGGATCATGAGTTTTCACCTTAAAAGACACATTTATTAAATTGACACGGTTATAGAAAATATTTAAAAAAAATGTATGCTTTTTGATATCAATTAATCAACTAGTTTATAACTCCCGATGCAGAGCATAGACCTTTGCAAACAACCGGTACCATCTAGAAGCCCTAGATGCTATATTAGGTATGTACCTACTGTACGTTTAGAACTTTGTTGGGACACCATAAAATTTTGAGATGACCAACTCTAATTGTTATGTTTAAGGACATATTGTTAGTTGAATATGTTTTCTTACAGCTTTTCATTCATTCCCGAGACGATGAGAGCCTGGCGACTTGTGCTGCCAGTATGTATATACCTATAAGAGACATAGGCTCAAAAATTGAAATTGTGTCCAATCTATAATGTAAAAATATTAAGCTTCTGTTATTGTGTGCTTGTAAGTGTAACAAAAGCGTTTATTATAAAAAATAGATCAATTGGCAAGAAAACTAATCGGTGATAAGTTTATCGTTTCATATTTACAAAAAAAGTATTATGTGGTCTATCGCCGGGAGGCTTAAACGGCGATGTTCAAGACACAGTCTAGCGCGATTGGAGGCACCTCCAACGCGCTAGCCGCGACGCTATCGAGCCCTTTATGACGGTTTTAATTTTAGAAGTATATTTGCTAGTATGTATAATTGGAATGGTTTATTTTTTCAATAGTAATTGCAAGCATCGGCTTTATAGAAATCCTTAACAGCTTGAATGAAAATGCAAATGCCTATGTACCTACTTAGATACTGCGACATTCAAAAACAGACACCGTGAAATGGTTAGGAAAGAATAAAGCGCCGAGATGCTACACAGAGAAAAAGTACTGTGTAATTAAGAAAAGTTGGAATAAAAAATGAAACTTTGCTTTTAATACAATGAAAAAGGAGAAAAGTTTTAAAGTTGATTCATTTATATTCGAAAAATAAGGGTGACAGTTTCTTGGAAACTCTTTGATGTGAATGCATTATGTTCGTACTAATTTGTGTATAAAGATGATAAGTGCCTTCAATTTATAAGTAAATGTCCATGGGCGGCAGTATTCACTTTCCATCAGGTGATCTGTCTGCTCGTTTGCCCCCTATACTATAAAAAAAAAAATTTAAAACAAGGATCTTCGGGAGTAGCCCAGTCTAGCTGTAGGCTGAAAGGTGATATCTCCTCATATTCTGTTAGATCTATACTTAAAAATTGTCAGTATAACAATATGGTATTTTCGTCCAATTTTGTACTTAAGGTACTAAGTATATTTTAAAAAACATTGCAAAGTAATATTCAAACAGTTTCATGCAGACTGCTTTGACAACGTGATGTGCTTATTCGTCGTAACTAGTAAGGGTCAAATAACGAAATACGTGACCATTCAATGGCAGTTCCATCGCTATTCCACCTTGCCAAACCCCGAAAAATGATTGATGTTCACCATACAAACAAAGAGGAAACTAAATCGAGTCACACTTGGAAAGATTCACAAACTCAAGATCAATTTATAAAGAGGGACGAGAATTTTTGCTGAAAGCCGCTATCCGATTACCTTGGGGATATATTCTGAACGCGTGCGGATGTTGCTCTAAGTTACTAAATAGCCGCGTTTACATATTATCTCTTATCGTGCATAAGGGAGGATAGACGTTGTCTTTGTATATTATTCAAGGCAACCGTGCGTACTGGCTGAGACGGATATCTTTTTTGGTATGTTGTTGATAGCGAATAAGGTAAATATTTTTGACTTGTTTTTGTTTGTAATAACAAAAATACGTTTATATTTATAATTCATACATTACATCGAGGTCAAATTAGCAAGAGGGGTGGTATATATAATGTAATGTATGATGTAAGTTTATTCAGATTATCAATACAAGGAAAAATACGTCATAAAAATAAAGCAATCCAAAAAACACTAATGATTTTGTGTACCGCTAATCTTGATTGTAATAAAACAAATTTTCGTATTCTCTAGTGTTACGTAATTTGGGTATATTCATTAAAATACTTTTATTCTTTCCAACATATTGAACATATTCTCAACGATTCTAATTAGTAATACCAATGAAATACTAATGTGAAGGGAACAATTTTTGATTGTTAAAATTCCTTTAAAACCTTTTTCCGATGTTACCAGCTAAAAAGTATTGACGCCATATGTTTTATAAGTAAAAAAATAAACGAATGCACTCTATCAAACGTCATGTTAAACTGATTATATTAAAGATATATCGCTTCAACCATAAATCTCCCGCATTTGCATTAAATTTCCATAATAGGCAAACATACAATACTTATAAGGCTTATTGTTTTTTCTTTGAGGAACGAAGTGCTCCCATGTGTCGCAATGCAAGTTTTTGTAACATTGAACCCATTCCCGAAATACTGAGCGTGTAATGAAATTTATATAACATAGGTTTAAAAAGTTGCCAACGTAGTACTACTAAAATATTAGTGTCAAGCGCCTCACTGTATAAAATGGGGATTTATTTTATCACTGTATGGCCGTATTATTCAAGTGCAAGCTAGAGGAGCGTATAAACTGGAAAGCAATTTGACATGATCGCTATCTTCCGTAATTTGCGTACGGGCGCCGCGTGCGATCGGTTTCAGCAGCCAATTGACAAGCGACAGCGGGGACCGTTTTGCTCCTATGCTGTATATGGATAGTTTGATTACATTTTGAAAATATTTTGACACTGTTGTATTTGAAAGTGATCCTGCGTTTAATATCAAAGGCGGATAAGTCAGAAGACTAAGACCGTCTACTAATACTACTAGTACAACTGTGATTCTAGATTTGTTTAAGATTTTTTGTTCGAGCTAAAAAGCCGGAGGCAGAGCTACGTAGAGTGCTATTAGAATGACCTTGGTTCAAATAATCATTATCCTTATGCTCAGTGCCGTAATTTGACGAATCTTAAAATATAAAATTACGTAAAAAATTTATGTTAACAGTTGTAGTTGACACAACATATATGATTATTACAGTATTTGTAATGATTCAGTTGCTTTAATAAAACTGACCAATTGCAGTTCACTACTTTAATCGCAAAATCAGTCAATTGCAAAAAACATTTCACATATACTGAACTGATGCCTTTTAATATCTCGAAAGTATTTCACAAATATTCTCATAGGTATTTAAATATTTTCAAGGCGGCGACGACGCCGTATCGCCGGCTATGACTGAAATGTTAACTCACACTTCGTATTCGCTCAATATTAGTTCTGGCGTTATTGCTCGCTATAGAAATATCCTCTCGGCGACGTATTCAAGGTTCGGACTGCGCACAAATTGCCGTCGCAAAGCTTAACTCGGTACAACTTAACATTATCGTATAGGCTACTCTAAGAGTTATTGTTCAAGTAGTGTGAAATTCACAGCACGTAATTCTTTCATAATATATACAACTATATTCACATTCACATGAATAATGCGTATAAAAATGATTCCTCTGACCGTGAGGTAAACTAAAGTTACCGACACAGCGCGCAGAATTAGTTCGTTACTAGCGTTTGTATTCTTCCTTTATCGATCCATGGGAGGGTTTCCTATGAGAATTGTCATGAGCGTATTTATAACTGTGTCATATTACATTTTTAAATATCTGAACACGAAGAGAATAAATATCTGGTTTTTACCAAAAAACCAAAAACCCGATCACTAACTCGTTTCTGCGGGCCAAACCATTAATCCGCTCCTCATCAATAAAATTTGCACGTATTTTGTTTCCTCTGTCATAGCGCAAACCTCTGCCTCTACACTGATTGGTCTACGCACACATACACATTCGGACATCCTAATGGAATAACAAGGTTCTGTAGTGAAAATCGAGTGGCGAAATGAGATTTTATTTTTGCATCCGTTTTGTGGTAACACCTATCAGGCTTCGTTTAAATAAATCTATTTATGATGCTCAAATACAAAAGATATTTTAATGTGTGGTACACAATAAAGAGAGGTGGGATATGAATTTACAATTGAATTCGGTACATAATGCCATATATTTTAAAAATAATTCTATTGATCGCAGTACATTGCTTCAGTAATTACACATAAAATATAGGAGTATGTACTGTGAGCACCAAAAGAAGTCAATCAATAATTCTAAACATTTCGAAGTTCCAAAATATATCTGAACCTTAAGATATGATTCAAATTCAGTTTACTAACATTTTCGTTAATCTGTGTTCATTTAATTTTGATCTGACAGTACTTTCTCTAATAGGTCACTGCGACGAGTGTCGTAGTTAAAGGGTTCAAGATCTTTACCTGACACGCGGGTCTCGTGGCCAAAGTCTTGTTCATGTTTAAAATAGAATAATATAACCGGTAGTTAGTTTGAGTTCCAGAAGAGAAAAAGCCCGTGTATAAGTTGTATTTTATTAAAAAATAATGTACTTCCAAAGTCATCCCATAAAATCCTGTGTAAACGATTGTCCTCCTGACTCAACATGGATGTGGAACAATTGGTCCCAAAACCCACCACGTATGTCCACTGTGAAATAGTGCGGGATTACGATTATCCCAAAAGACCAGCCAGGACATAGGTCCTGGACTTAGGCCCATTAAGCCCTAAGTTTATCTTCTTTATCAGCCTATGATGTTCCACTTCAGGGCAATTTATCTGAAAAGAGAGAAATACCAAAAAAAGAAATATTTGCAATTCAATCTATAGAAATTAATTACTGTTTCTAGTAAATGCGTTCTCTCCTCTCGACCCTGTAAATTAATCGGTCTGAAACAGAAATCCTAATAAGTTGGTTGGTGGTTGGTTGGTTACAAAGAAAATACAGAAGGCAACATCGTGGCTAGATACGGTGTGATTAGTTTTACTTAGACGTACGAAATTAGTATATAATTATCATAAATAAATGCAATATCTTTGAAGAAATGATTTGTGACATAACGGTTCTGAGCAACCACGGTCTCTTAAAACAGTTTAACTTAAATGATACGTCAGCATTTTTGCACCAGTAAAGTCCAAGTAATATTAATACTGTTATAAGGACGACGGTAAGCCCTCTGATACCCAATTGTTTTATGTTTTCTAAAAAGAGAAAAGTACAATTAATTCAGACATTTAACACGTGTATCGTACCTTGTTTGACAAAGATGTGATTGATATGACAAATATTGTAGTATTACTTATTTGATAATGTTCTGCTGTTTATAACTACATTTTCTCTCTGACTTCGTTCGCGTAAAAGTAAACAATAATGCTGATTGAAAGAAAGACATATTATATAAATTAAATTAATCATTATAATATAATTATTATTCAAAGCTATTATTTTTTTTACATTGAATTATTTGATGTTTGTATTAACTGACTGCGTGTTCGAGTGGGCGTACAGCGTTTGGCTGCGTGACCGCGAGGTCGTCATCGGGTTTAAACCCGCGAGGAAACGTCACATTGCCGGCTAAATCACCTGATTGTCCGAAAAGAAGCTGATGCCGTTCTACGGAGGGTACGTTAAGTCATCGGTCCCAGATACAATTTTAGGATGGTAATCCTATGGTAGCCACCAGACTGATTGGGCCCGCTTGGTGGTTACGGTTCAATCTCCTCGTAACTATGCTATGTGGGAAAGCCTGTGCCCTGCAGTGGGACGTTGCAGGCTGATGATGATGATGATAATTAGTACCTATTTTATTGATTATCATGGTTATTTTCAATAGGCACAGAGTTGTCTAACAAGCTATGGAGATTAAATATAAAGTAGTTCCCTAAAATACAGGATTAGAAATGAGGACATTTACAGTTCACCAAAGTGCACACACTAACACTGGACATTGCACAGTTATAATTCTCTATCAACGCCGCATTACGCCATCACCCAGAAAAACAGATTTTAAGTATCTTTACCCGGTAATTTTACTAACTACAGTGCCCTTATCCCGAAACATAAAAGTGCATCACACTCCTGTCTCACGGGACGATATCTGGCACTGCGGTGGTACCTAGACGACTCAGTATCGAGTCTAGCACTTAGACAAACTTCGTTAAGGGTACGATATTCAATTAAAGTTATCTGCTCAACCATTTTAACCATCTGGGCTGGATACTCTTGTCCGGTGGAACTGTGAAGGCCATTAACGGTGAATACACACTCCAAAAAATAAAAAACTTAGGTTCAGTTCATGTGGTAATTATAACGTCAGGTCATTGTTCAGGAATGAACTTATGGAGCTGAAATCATGATGATGAATTCATAAATTCAATAGAGATTATGGTTCAAAAAAACACTAGGAATCTGATAGTTTTGTTTAGGCTCTCTTTAATATTTTAAATGTATATTAAAAATACTCTATTCCGTATAAGTACAAATTTGTGTTCAACAGCTCACCAAATTATCTTATTAAATTTTCAAGAGAGAAAGATTCTAAATTCAAATGCGAAAATTTCTATTGGGAATTAAGTGAATATGCCAAATATTAAAATAGGCATATTTCACTTCACGTCATGCCCCGTAACCATTATTGAAGTTGTGCTTGCATTGGTCCTAAGTAAACAAATTAGCTGCGTGTGTGTTGATCCCAAAGGACATTGTTATATATGATTCGTAAGCGTTGGCGGATTTCATATTACTAAATAAGAATTTCTACGAAACATTATTAATTCTGAAACACATTCATTAATTATTTAAAGGGATAAGAATCGTGCGTACCGTCGTTACAAAATTGAAGAATAGATTACACTTAGTGTTATCATCAGTTTACCATCTTATCGTTGTAAAAACCTTTGTTTTATAGATATACGAGTAACATCATTCTGTAAAGAATATTGACGGAATGTTTAAAAGAGTAACTTTTCGAGTTCTGTGCCGGCTTTTTTGTAATCGTACATTCCCACGCTTCCTAGGCTAGAGGTGATTTATTTATAACAATTACTAATATGGCGAAACGTTTTAAAGTATCTATGAAAAACTCTTAATGATAGTCTTGCTTTAGAGTTCTTATAGCGAGTACTTAGGCACCTTTGGTTAGTTGACCACCCGACTTTTTTGGATTCAATTAAATTTGATGACCTATAACTGAGATTTTGAATTCAATTTCAGTTATAGAGATATAACCATATTAATGATCCTAGCTTGTAAACATTTTAAGTACTGAACCGGCAGCCTGCAGCTCTGTATACGAGACCAAAAAATAGTGGTCTTAGGTGATTGGCCCAGGACAGAGTAGACGAAAAATTAATACTATGAGGGCGGCACCTTGTCGAGAGGCACTTTCCTTACTAAAGCTCGACGACTGATCTCAAATAACCTCACTGATATGAACCATTACCCAGAGTAACAAAAGTCTCACGTGAAACATGTACATCATATATTGAAAACTCTGCTTACGAGGTGATACTTATGTAACTTCTACTACATACTTCTTACTTCTACTTCTACGAGGTGATACTTATGTAAGCTGCCGAGCTAAGTCTACCAGCCAGTGATTCACATTGAATCACTGGCTGGTAGACTTAGCTCGGCAGCTTATGCTGTTAGGAAGATAAGGCTTTTGACAGATGTAGAAACAGCAAGATTGGTTTATTTCAGTTATTTTCATAGTGTCATGTCATATGGTCTACTGTTGTGGGGTTCAGCTGCCGACATTAATACAATATTCATACTACAAAAAAGAGCTATTCGTTTTATCTACAACCTTAGACCCCGTGACTCTCTTAAGGAACTTTTTAAAGAAATAAATATAATGACTGTAGCATCACAATATATTTATGAAAATTTAATTTACGTCCGTAAATACTATCATACCTTTAAAAAAATTGTGACTCACACAATTTTAATACTAGGAATAGAAACAAACTTGCTGTTCCGGACTTGAGACTACATAAAGTAGGTAAATCTTTTATAGGAAGATGTATAAAGTTTTTCAAAAAGGTACCGCAGAATATTGTCGAGTTACCTTTACACATGTTTAAAGCTAGAATAAAACACCACCTTTCTAAAAAAGGGTACTACACTTGACGAATATTTATGTGATAAAAATCCTTGGTCTTAAATTGCTCAGCTATTTCAGTGTTTATGATATATTGTTACATTAAGTAATCGTTTTTAAAAAAGGCTACACTGTTGAGTTTTCTTGGGTGCTTCTTGCTCAACAGGCCAATCCACTGAAGCGCTTTTTTTACAAAGCATCAAAATTCATATTTTTAGTTTAGTATTTTTAATTTTTTTTATTATATTTGTATATTTTTTGACGTTCATAAGTGCTTTTTGTAAGCCTAATTTGAATAAAGAATTTTGAATTTGAATTTAACACGAGCAAAACCCACGCTAGTAATATTAGAAGTACGTGGTGATGCAGAAAATGGATGTGGGTGGTTAATGAATAAGTAACACTAACATCTGACGTGCCGATTTGCTGATCGCTGATGCTAAAAACCGCCGGTGGCGCGCTACAGCGTACCTAAGCTGTGATAACATATTTATAGCAATCGAGCTATGTTTGCTTTTAAGTCTATACTTACTTGGTTGTGTTGGTAATCCTCTTGACTCCGTGATTGTTATGCGCGCTGGAAAGCAATAACAGTTATAATAGCTTTCAATACGTGTTTTTTATTACCAATCGGGTATTATGCCAGGCAGCACTTAAAAGTCACTATTAAATTAATACAATTGATGATTTCTCATATCGCCATGAATAATAATATACGTTTTTCGTAAAAGAAATAGATCTTTTTAACAAATGCATTTTGATTGTGACTCAATAGGTATTGGCTGTTAGCCAAGATTCCGCAAATGAAACGAGTTGTAGCTATTGAAAGATATGATTTTTTCCCGATGATACGAGTATAAACAATCGTGAATGAAGCACCTAAAACAAGGGAAACGGAACTGATTTATTACATACATGTAATTCTTACTGACAACGCATTTGGTATATTTTAGCGCACTTGGTTATTGAATAGAAACCCGCCTATAATATGTGTGCATATGCCTTCTAATGGGTATGGGGAGATTGTGACGTGCGGATAAGCAGGTGCTAACGAATGCCATCCATAGTATATTCAGTTAATAGTAGCCGTGAGCAACGGCTTAATGCACCTTCAGGAAGACGGAGCGACTTGAGATCAATAAATAAATATCCACTGACATTCACACAGCGCCATCTAGCCCAAAGCTAAGTGTGAAGCCTATAGTATAGGTACCTACTAAACAACGGATATACATACTTAAATGTATTTTTTAAAAACATACATATTAGACATAGAAAACCAATACAAGCAGACATGTATGAAGATGTCTGCTTGTATTGGTTTTCTTGTTTGGCACACAAATGTTTTTACTGCCCGGGGATCGAACGCGGAACCCTTGGTGTAACAGCCAACGTCTCAACAATTCGTCGGTCGGGTCGTCAAAATGATATGTTTCGATCATCGGTCCGATAATGCGGGGATGTTGTGTTGTGTTATTTTATATAAATCATCATCATCATCAGCTCATTAAACGTCCCCACCGAGGGCACGGCCCGCGTGGACGACTTAGGCCTAATCACCCTATAGGGTGATTAGGCCTAAGTCGTCCACGGGCCCAGTGCGATTGGACGACTTCACATATAACCTTTGAATCTCTTCGCAGGCGTGCATGAAGGTTTCCTCACGATGTTTTCCTTCACCGTAAGAGCGTCGGATAACGTACATATATTTTTCGAAAATTCGAAAACACATTGGTACGTGGCGGGATTTGAACCTCAGCCCTCTCGGTACGAGGGCGACAGTCCAAACCATTGAGCCACCGACGCTCTTATATAAATAATATACAATTTTACTAAGCACAGGACTCGTTTGCAAGTTATAAGGACTATATTTTAGTTGGACTAACTACCAAATAAAGCTTAGATGGTGGAATGGGCTTAAGTCGGCCTAAATGCACTGTATAATTGCTTGCTTTTAAGCAGACTTGCCTTAAAGTTAAGTGAGTTTAGTTCAATCCTTTACGCGAAATTGTTTTGAATTTTTGGATTGTGCATTCAATTAATTAAAATAAATTAACCACTTTAACTATCAATTTGGTGTAATGGTTGAAAACTCAGGTATTCATAAGTCCGGTACACACAAAAAGATAAATATTTGTGTGTACAAACAATTGAATATGTGGGTATGTTTGTATTGGTATGGGTATAATTAGCCAAAATTATGTACACTTCAAAAATGTATTTTAAATACCTAGAAATTTAAAAAATATAAGTCTATTTCTACGTTGTATATTGAGTATAAAAGGTATTATTAAGTATTTCGCAGGACATTCAAAAAGGAAAAATTTTACCTATAAGCAAGGACACTTGCAATACCAGAGGTAAAAAAAATGCGTTTTCAGCCGTGATTTGTTTTTGCATTAGACACAAGTATCCCTCATTTGGCGCTAGAAATAGGTCTTCAACGGCACACTGGCACTGGCACAATTGCTGATCCGGCGATCTCGTTGGGTAACTTAAGTTCTATTACGAATAACGAAATTAGATTTTATCAACGGTAGCTTAACACACTATAAACAAAAGTAGTTTTAAATTAGAATTGTTGCCCGAAACACTGAAACTATTTGAGTACGGTACACGAAACTAGTTCACGATATTAAGGCCCCAAGATATCGAGGACCCATGTTATAGTCCGGTGTTGAAGGCTGGACGACAGCAATCGGCCATGAAAAATATCCCCACTCAGGCGGAATGAGGGTCACAGCATTCGGATCGGAATAGACAAGATAAGGAATGAGTGAAGTGCGTGAGACTGCGCTCAAATATCTACGCATGTTGTGGGGAGATTAAGATCGGCCTTGCTGCGGCGGTAAACAAAAGGTTTTGTTTTTTCGCTTTCCGATGAATGTACTTTGTGTTCGCAGTTTTGGAAGTTTAGCTTTGCAAAACAGTTATTGTTGTTTTTCCGTGTGGCACTGAACTATGAACTTCCTGAAAAATGGGACAAGATTATGTGTTACGTATTTTTTTAATAACGAATTAGTTCTAGAAGAATGAAATCAATGGAATGGCTACTAAAATAAGAATGGTTAAAGTAATAAAACATGTAACGTATTTGAAGCGTTGTAAAAATATAAATTACCTATATGTAATATTTTTTAATGTTATCGCATTTAATTTTGTATAGAATGATTTATTAATTTATTTAAGGACAACCAACATAACAAGCGATGATATCATTCACAAATTTTCACAAATAAGTTAAATGACAAATCGCTGTTATACTTAAAGGCTGCCACGACATTCACTAATATATGCATTTTAATAAATTTCGTATTTTAACAATAAAAAAGTGAAAAGTTTTTTTTTTAAAACAAAGCTATTTTCCGGACATAAATGTATCTAATAATAAAAATTTAAATTTGCGCAGTGAGAATAATAACATCATATTGGGCTGAGGTTGTTACAGACAGACAAGGATGAAAATTGACTAAATTGTGATTGTATTCTATAAATAGCGGAGAAATGATTTTAGATCCAACATGGCATCGTATCCAAAATAGCGAACAGATCGTTTTTAATGCATTGCTACAATATTGGTATCAAATAAAGGGCTTGTTGAGACTAGAGTAAACTCTCAAAATAATGTGACGTCACTCTAAATCCAATATGGCAGACTATTAAAACTCAAAATGGGAACATTAGAAGGGCTCCTCATTGTAGGGCTATACTGTTCAAAATTGCTGGCAAAAAGACCTTGCAGTAATGATGCGTTCAATGAGATGCACCGATTAAGGAACTTATCAAGTGAAAACTACAAAGTGTAAAACAAGAAATAAATAACATACAATATGTTGCTTGCTTACCTACTAAAAAATGATTTAATTTAATCAATATAAATTATTTGTATAAATCCTTATATCATTATTTATTTAAATTATACTGAGACTTTGCTTAAGTGATATAAATACATTTAATGTTAATGTTAAACGCAAACAGGCTACGTAACTGTAGCCTGAGTTTTGAATAACAAATGTTGCTTTGCCCTGACAGCGTTATATTGAGGAACCTGTATTAATATTTATACCTTTTATAAACCAACATAAGTAATAAATTATATAAATACTACCAGGACACGTACCTATACTTATCTGAACTCTGAGGATGCGTTTTAAGTTCTGAATGAAAATAATTATTATTGTGAAGATCTCATAGATTGGTTAAAAGCAGACGTTTTTAGCTGTTAAAATAATTAAACTGTACTTCAATTATGTAATAACAATGCGTATTTAATTAACACGACACCATTGGTTAATTTTTCCCGAGAAATCACGGGTAGGCACGGCAACACGCTTTGGAAGCTAATTGCGTGTTTTGTGTACGGGAAATGACATTAATTTCGGCTTCACTTATCCTCCAGACGTGACACAATGCCGCTGGCTTTTTGCTCCGCTCTCGGTTGGTAAAAATTCTTCATTAATTCCCCGCGCGGAGTTCCGTTTATAGGCGAATAAAACTCTTCTTTTATAATAGTACTGGCAAATGTAATGAGCTCACACATTTCCAGCGAAACATGTGATTTAAAGATTGGTTGTGTATATCGAATTTTTGTATTTATATGTGTGTAGTTGAGGGATGTAATGTTTGGGACCTACCCCTGTCTTACGGGGTAGGTCCCGAAACTAACGTGTTCGTACTACTTACAATCAGTCCATAGTTAAAAGTTTAACCTATGAACCGCCGGATTTCCATACACAATTGAAAATCTATTGTGTATGTTGAATATATGCAACCATGGCGGTAAAAGGGTTAAGGAAATTACTATAGTCTGACTCAGAAATAAACTTTTTTCTTTACTTGCCCGTGGTGCAACAAGGTTCTGGTGACCCTCCAACCTGTAATGAACCATCGTGGTATGAGTTCATCATTGATCAGTAGGGCTCAGCAGTGAGGGTTGTTGCAGTTTTATTGTTTGTACATACATTAACTTATGAGCAAAAATGCTACCTATATAAATTATATGTTTTGTATATCTACACAATATAAAATTATGTTTTTGTATTATAATACATATTAGATGCAATTTGTTCTAGTCATTGACTAACTGTTGAATTTATTTTCATGCAATTACTTGAAAATTTTAATCCGCGAATTTGACATGACATTGCAGCATTAAAAAATTAAATTTTTTGAGAACCTCCACAGATACAGTAGACTCGGTCTTGACCCGATTTTAATGCCTCCATTCGTAGAGCAAGTTAGGTCCACTTTTTGCCGCTGGATTTGTCGTGCAAATAATATGACATTAATAAGTGTCCCCTCCACCCCTTTTTAGCAGGATGTCACGTATTTAGGTCGGCACTGGTGCTTTAGGGTTGTCCAAGCAAAAAAATACAGAGCCCTCTATTGTCATAATAATGGACAGTACGTAGTAGAATGACAAGTTAATGAATAAAAGCAACTGCGGGTTAAAGTTAGCGCTAGCCCAAAGTAAAACGGACAAAATCGCGCGCAAAAGCTAGTATATTGCACAGAGTCAAGCTTCTATATGTACATGTTCTAACTCTAACAGCCCTCCAAAAACATAGGCCTCACTATTTCGCTGCCGCTGTAAAGGCAAAACGGCCGTTTTTGTTATGCTTTCAAGTTTTGAAGTTATAGGTCAAATTAATATAAAGTTTCTGTTTCATGTAACGGAGTAGAGTTTGTGAGGTAGAGTCAAGCCGTGTAAATTCAGAATCTTTGCTCTAGAATGAAGTCTTTTTAAGTTAACACTATTCACATTTTTTGGGATCATTTTACAGAAAAATATATTTTATGGTGTTTTCTAGTTAGTTGCATTGCCAAGTGGCCCATATATTTAATGAATTAGTTGTAATAAATTATTCTACATTACCAGATATGTAGCAGATATGCCATTCGGAAAAAATATCATTCAAACTTCCAACACAAATGGGTTATGTAAGGTAGGGCAACCCTAAAATGAGCTGTAGTGATTCAGAATTCTAAATTTGTTGGTTACTCGTACACTTCTAGTGAAATCTACTTATGCAAATATGAATTCTCGTAACTGCATTTTGCTATATTTCAGTTACAACGTTAACGCCTGTGGATTAACGTTGGATTTTATAATTTTATATTTGATGTATAATTTTTTAAAGTGATGTATACTACTACTTTTGGACATAAGCCTCACCTATGGTTGTTACATTCTGACGAATAACAAATGAGGATTTGGCAACCACCAATATCCCTAAGACCAGGTATGAAATTTCAGACTAGTTATGAATAAAACTGCATAGAATTTTTCATACATTTCATGCGGAAAATTTCATTTAAATTTATGTTTGTCTCTGATTAATTTTTTGCTTTTACCAATATTTTTCTTTGTGGTTGTAATAAAATAAATAAGATCGTATGTGTTTGTAGTTTTTTTTATATGTTTTTGTATTGTGTGCTTACATCCATAAAGTACGCAATTTTTGTGCTAGGTAGGCTTACCACCCATAATATAGGTATTATCTTCCTGTCAATCTCAAATCTATACATAAGGAAGTTAGCGGTGCGATGAATAAAAAGGGTACGAAGGCTTCTATTATTGTATGCAAGAGGTAAACCCCACGCGAGCTACCATACATCATAGGCTTAGACAGTTGGATCTGAAATAGCTGGATTTTTGTAGAACAATGCAGGCAAATGGCTGGCGTCATAAATGTCAATAATTGTTATAGATACGCCTCTAAAAGTGATTTGTTGCAGACGTTCAGAAACTATTTTATTATTCAACTAGCGTAGTCGGACAAAATGTTGTAATAGAATGGATAGTGCAAGATTGGATATTGAAAATGTACCAACAGTTTAAATGTTGACGTTGTTTTGAATGAAGTGGTAAAATATTTTTTATGTTACAAAAGTGATCGGGACAATTAGTTCGCTCATCTGATGGTAAGTGACAGTATTCAAGAAAAATAGTCACTATTTAAAGTGGTAAATCTCCATCAAAGTCGCCCGTCACCCGAGACGCTGGATGTTATGTCACAAACCCGGTAATTTCACTAGCTACAGTATCCTTATCCACAAAAAACAAAAGTACATAGCACTCCTTTTCACAGGACAATATCTGACACTGCCTGTACCTGCCTAGACGACTCAGTGTCGATTTTACCACCTAGTAGTAGTTTTCATTTTTTTAACCCCTTGACCGCCAGGATTTCTCACAAAATGCAAAAGTTATTGTTGGTGATGTTTTAAGACGTCTCTGGAGGCTTCCGTCTACTCGGAATGTGATTCTATAAAATTATTGTTTACACGATTTATGTATTTCTTTTTGTCACGAAAGTTATAAAGTGGAACACTAGGCAAATGCTGCTCTTTACACCAGAATGTGATGCTTTTAAATCAAAAAGGTTTTTCTTCAATTATTGCATCCAAAAGTTTCGTTTCACTGTACATTGCTTTCAAATTCAGTTATCAATTATGAGTAGTGGCTATGGCGGGGTTAAAAATAGCTATACATTTAGATAATCTTTTTATTCCTTGTTTACAAAACCAAGGGCAAGTAAGAATCCGAGAGTGTTAGAAAATTAATAAATCTATTTTCAGAGTTTAAATTAATACTTTTCGATGGGTAAGTTATTGTTAATGTTACACAACACATGCAACTACATAGTTCGACACATTTCCTTTTTTCTCCTTTTGTTACAATTGCACACATTTTTATATTTATCATCAAATTTAATGCATTTCATACATCCTTTCAAATACACACTTAAAGGGAAATATGTCGAGCTAAAATATGAGTATAACAACACGGAGCCAATATAAATCATGCGTACCCGAATACTGCCTATTGAACTACACCAGTATACATTTGTACAGCTACGTTAGATTTGGAACGTTCACGGAAGATTTTTCCGAGCAGCCTTTATTTGCATTGGAGCGAAAATATTTAATCAGGCGTGTAATCTTAGCGGTCTCCAAGCTTTGTGGTATGAATATACGAACCGAAACTGCCGCCTGTAGCGGCTTCTGTGTGAGTGCCGTGGGTGTTTTTTCATGTCATATAAAAGCCTGCGTTCTATGTGGGTCAGATATGGAAATAATTGTATTTGTAGATGGAGAGCCTTTTGATCTTGCTGGGTTTTGTCATTGTCTTTAGCGGTTAATAAGTAAGCTCAGGTATTCTTATCAACGTAAACTGATAAAAATAAACACAAACATGATATACAAATACAGATAATTATAATTTTTAGAAATAAAGGTTCGTTTTCTTTAGGATTTTTGGTACAATCAAATCAAAATATCTATATTCAATTATATCTTTTACAGGTACTTTTGAATCGTCTATTGTCTTATTGCATTTTTATGACTCTACCAGCAGTTCGGAATAAGTAGGATCTTCGAGAAGTGCCGGAAGAAACTCGATACACTCTTTTAAACTTTAATATCATTGGTAACAGCGTTTTGTCCTCATGAGGATTTTTAAAATCTTTAATGTATACTGGTGAAGGGTGACAATAGGTACAAACTAGTTAAAGGTTCCGCTGCTATAAAGGTTTTATAGTATGAATTAATTAGGATAACATTAAAGCTTATATTCATCGGTTATCATAGACTTCGTGACTTATTAAAATGGTACTTAGTAAAGTTCAAATGTCCATAGGCCCAACACAAACTTTTGAATAATGACCGACATTACAGTGTCCATTGTGTTTGTTTCCATAGAACTCGCTGGCATAAAAGAAGACACAAAAGGTAATGTTTCTGTCACTGGCTATTCTCCATACCGCTTACTAGTCAATCATTAACAAATATTTTCATGGCATTCTTGGAGAGGGTTTAGAGTTAGACCATTATATATAATTGATAATTCAACATTAAATCGTAAATTTTTGAAGAACCTTAAGTCATTCAAAATTGTCAATTACAGTTTAGTTCTAAATCCTTCATGTTTCATTTATACTACTTTTAATTGAAACGACAAATATATTTTATACCATTTCATGGTTTTACGATTGTAGATTTTAGTTTTTTGAAAATATTCAACCAGGTACATAACAAGTTTGGGTAAGTACGCAGTTGAATTTGTTCTTAAAATATGTATAATTTATTCATGTGTTCTTATGAATTTATTAGCTAAGCATTAATTTAAAAGCTGCAAGTTAAATTTAATTATAAGTAGTTTTGAAATAACTAGGATTATTTCATTACGAATGTTGTTTATAACTATGCTGAGCTTACAAATATATTTTTCATTATACTGAATGAAATGAAAATTAATATCTGTTTCTGCAAAAGCTTAACATACTCTTACAAGATAAGATGGTATCTAAGAAATATTAAAGTAGAACTTAAAACAACAATTTAAACAATAATATTTATTTGCCCGAATACGTGATAGTATACAATTTATTTTATTCAATAATATGCACACACCACAGTTATGGCTTTTTTGTAAGTTTCGCAGCTGACACTTACAAGTTTACCGCCAACACTTACCCGTAGTAGCTATTTAACTAACGCGTTCCCCAAACTTACCCGTGGATGCTCGCTTTTAGTTCGCGAATGGCTATGTAAGTGTGGGTACGCGAGCTTCCTTTATAGTCAATCGCGTCTAATACATTATTCGGTTTCAACCTATAGATTTGGCTCGTTCGTTGTTAGAAAGCGGGACTCTCGATTTTCCACGCCATTAGTGATTTGACAAACGGCGGTTTGTACTCGCGATGTCGTTTTCGTCCATTACGAGATTTTAAAGATCGAACAATCTTATTCGCTCTTTTAACTTCAATCGGGTGTCACACTTATCTTTGGAGTTTGCAAAGTTTCAGAGGTGGGTGTTTGTTACATTTGGTGCCAATAGAGGGTAGAGTCTGTGATAGTTACCTTTAAAGAACAAAAAGTAAGTTATTTTGTTCACTGCTTCCTTCATGTATCTGATGAAATATATATACATATATTTATAAAATATATATTATACAATCATAGGTTCATTATACGTAACCGTATAGGGGTATAGGCCTTAAAACAAATTTGTAAGGGCAGAGTAGTATATAATAAACCTATATATTTACTGCTCACACAACAACTGCACTCGCTTATCAAGTCGCTCTCGCTGAAGTACCGCGGAAATGGCATAACAATCTACGCGTCTGCTCCAGAATTTATATTCGGCTTTCAGTTGCTTGCAAGGGAATACAATACGAAGAACTCGTCGTCTCCGAGGCCCGGCGTCTATTATGGCGGAATCTAGTATGATCCGGCAATTCCCACGACGATACCGGGAACCCGTGGTCTCCGTTACTATCATGCTTCTAACTTAAGGCACTAACGTTATACCTGAAAAATATATGTTTCTTTAATAAATTTAAAAAAAACATACATTAGAATCAAAGCAGGCAGCCATAGTGCTGTGCTTCTTAAATTTACAAAGTTTTAAATCACAAAGCTAACAATGAGCAAGAATTAATGAATGAGTTTATTTTATTTAAATATTAGGACTACACAAAACAACTTTGTACAAAATTAAAATATTACATGTGGTTTGGGGACAAACAAATTGATAGATGTTGTTTTAACCATAAAAATAAAAAAAATATTTAATAATTAAAATATTGTATTTCAGTAATTTAATCTAAATAACAAAATTCGTTGTGGGAACTTCCGATTTAATTAAAATATTGCGACGTTTCTCAAAGAGAAAAGTTTCTTTATTTACGCGCCAAATATCAAGTTCTAAAAAAAAATTGTGAACGTGGCAGGTATACGGTCTTGATCATCTTAGAAGCTCACTGAAATAACTGCCCCATGATGCCATGCTACAAAAGGACCTATATATGTATATAGTTGTAAGTTGAGTCCCAGGGGGGGAACTCCTAATTCTGAAAGCTGGAGTTCCGGGTAATTCACTAGACAGCGGTATAGTTCAATAATTTGTAGGTATGATTCGGACTATACAAACTCTGTGAAGTGAAGTGAATCAACGTTTCTAACATCCAATATCTGAGTTACTTATGGCTAAGTGCTGATTACGTGTCTTACTTTAATTGAAGTTTTGATACACTTGCACAGAAATATTTTTATCCTGTGTATATACAAACAAATAATAATAGTATCATTTATTGTTTTGTGTGTTTTGTTTTTGTTTCCAATAAGTAAGTATAACTTGAAGGTTAAAGTTTTCAATTAATTATTTAAATAAACCTGACCACGTAAAGTCATTATGATATTTTAAATAGATGTTATAATTGTAAATAATAAGTAAAAAAAGTACATTACCAGTAACTTCAATAGATGGCAAAAATTAAAATATATCATGTAGCCTAAAGTATATGAAGCAAAACTACTTTATTTATTTCGGGTTTAATCATCAATACTATGTTGAAGTAACACGCGCATCGTTGAGGCGTGATTATATTGTTGCGATCTTGACGCAAGTGAGCGTATCCCGTGTCGAAATTATTTACGCCCCAGTTCGTCAGCAGTTGCACCAATTGGGGGTCGTATAATCTGGCGTGTCGGAAAGCGAAAGCCGCCTAAGAGGCTCAGGGGACTGTCGAAAGGACGCTCCCAAACCACAGCTCATCCACACTAGGAATTATTAAAGCAACTGTTAGTTACAGTTTCAGCTTTTATATCCTGAATAGTTTGTAAGTGAAGTGTTCGATGTCCGCTATTTGTATTTGTTGTTGTTATTGTCGATGTTTGCTGTATTTACCTAAGTAACATTTGACAAGACTGTTTTTTATTATTTAACTAAAGTTAAAAATATATATTAATCGTTTTTTAATTGGTATGACTATTCAATTGATATACGTACATACAAGAATACTGATTGTCATATTATGTAAACTCACATATATAAAAACAAATTTCCATATTGACGTTTTTCACGAATTACATATTGTTTTTATTGTAAATTATGTCTATAACTGAATGTGCCAAAAACTTAAATGTTCAGGTCTAATTTAACATATTACTAAAGTTACTTATTAAAATTGTAGTAGATGTATTACCATAGTACAAAGCACATAAACGTTAGAAGTTCCAAGACAAAACGTTAATTTACAAATTGCACGCTTATTTTATTCTAAGAGCTTGCAATAAGTTTTACGCGCGATTCATATGAATATCTTCATTTAGCAATTACATTAAGGGTATTTGATGGACCTCGTTTTTCATATAGGTACGATTGCCGCGCTATAATCAATGGCCGTTCGTATCACTGAAATGCTGTGCAGGGTTGGAATAACCGTGAGTTTTCCTGCCTCGTTGATTTCCAGTCAAAGCGCTCAATAAAATAGATATAGATAAAAAGTCAATAATATTTTTTGTAGCACAGCGCTTTTTTGTCGGCCAAATTCACAATATGTGCAAACGATTAAGTAAAAAGTGAAATGGGTTGCCTTTCCATTGTTATTACAACATTTTAGTGAAAGTTCATATAATATAGACATATAATTGCTCTTTTTAAAGTCTAGCTAGGCTACTTTTGAAGCTTTATGTTATATCGTTAAAAGCATTTTAGAAGAGCATTCTCTTTCAATTGCCAGAAATTTAAGTAGGGGAAATGGTCCACGGTCGTTTCTGACTTCAACTATAATAGGTACGTGCAGCCATATCTTTTAAGTTCATTAACTAAAAAAAATATCAACGAATGCACCACAAAACATGCATTAATTAGTTATCTTATATATATGTACCCTACATGTTCATAGATAACCTAAAATGTATACAATTCCAGGATGACTTGTTTGGCTTTTATATAACGAATAACAATTTACAAAATGAAAAAAAAAAAACCTTACACTCAAATAACCTCTGAGATCTTAAGTGAGCGCGACAGTGACAATTATGTATTATAACGCTCACAAGGGACTTGTACGCAGCTTTGGAGCTGAATTGAAAAAGCAATATGAAGAGTGGCGGTAGCGGGTCTGGCTTCTTATTAACTTGTAAGCGTGCTCGTATTTTATATGGCAGAGGAAAATATCACGTGCGCGTAACACGACGTCACTCCTAAACGGTCGCCTACTGTAGTAGCCGCGCAATAAATAAAAAAGGCGATTTAGGAAATCCCGACATGACTCCCCGGATTTATACAGAGTGTACCGACGCAAAGTTTTCCTTGAGGTCATCAAAATTCTCCCCTCGTGCGAACGATTGAATGTTATGGCCCGCGAGACGCTCTCTACTTCTGAGTTATGGGTTGTTACCCCCTGACATGCTTACTGGCTACTGATTTAATTCAATGAGTCCCGGTACTGAGGAATAACTAGCTAATTTTGCGGCCAGGTCACATAAAACGTTACCCTTGAGCAAGTAATCTTGTTTCTTAGTTTATCATCGGTGGTACAAATGTTTTTGAATGAAATTGTCTACACAGGTGCTCCGAATAACGTTTCATGTGGTATGAACTTGAAATGTGGATCGTGCTTACTTTGGATTCTGTGCACAGTAAGCAGTCTGTTGCAACCCGTATAACAATGTTTATACGGTTTATAACTAATTAAAGTTCAGAGATCTCCTTTGTTCATGTTAACGCGTGTGACAAACCCATATTGGCATTTATACGATGCTTCAAATGTATTTAATTAATTTTGCCAATTTAGGCATAAAATCATTTAGCCAAATATGATTTGATTCGTAATATTTTTGCAGGTCAACACTCGGTTGATCATGCGACCGCGTATCATTTAGAAATGCGGTTCATATCGCGTGATTTGGTTTGCTAACCGCCAGCGAGTGAGACATGACCGGCTGTCATGGCCGAATATATGTGTCTCTCGTTATACCCGGTTATACTCCGCGATAAGGCCGATTTATACAACCAGCTACTCTATGAGGGCATTAACTCGTGATAGCGACGAGGTCGCACGCGCTCCAAGGGCTCATTCTTTGGAAGACACTGCTTACAGAACTTAGTATTATGTAAATAACTGCTTTGGGGCACAATCTTTCTTCATTTTATATGACAGGCGGAAGAGCTTTCGAATGCTACCTCGTTTTACTTATTCAATAGAATTCAGATGCCGCGATTTGAACACTGATAGTATAGAAACATATTTTAGTGGCCTAAATAAATTAATAAGGAAAGCCGATGTCGAGAAACGAAGAACTATAAACAAAAATATAATTTATTAATTAATTGGTGGAAAAAGCTATCTGTGTCGTATAAGTATAAGTTAATTCAGAATATTTTGATATATTAAACTTAGATTTATTAAGCTTGCCAAGATGTCCTTCGATTTGATCAGATGAGCCAACGATTTGCGTAAGATATTAAAAGTCTGGCGGAGGCTGGATAGAAAGCGGAGGACCATAACGATATTGGCGCAAAACCAGGGCGATGTAGATCCAACAATTTTAAGGAACTATGATATACAAAAAGGACTTCGCATAACCAATAAAGATCCCATATAGAAAACTAGCTTTTTTCCTTGGCTTCAGTCTCGTTGAATTCTGGGTAACATGATTTCGTACTACTTTTGCGTAGCCTCACACAATTCTCCATCCTCAATTCTCCATTAGTTATTTGCCATTCCTTCAACTATCTCAATTTTGCCGTGAAAGGCGGTAAAAACAAATAGACACACACAGTTTTCCATATATAATATAGGTATAGATAAAAATATTTATTGCAGATGACAACGCTGTAATTAATAAAGGATGGCTATATAAATATATGGAAGCCGATCTGATTGAACTCTATTCCGGTGTTAACCAAAGTGGGCAGTGTCCGGCAATTACCATAAATAATGTGTCCGATCTAAATTAATAAACGTTTCGCCAATAATTCAATGCTAATTTAACGCATTGCGGGAAAACATGGCCAATTACAATGTAATCCAAACGCGTCCGTTGAATGTAATCGTTTTGTATTGAATTTATAATTTTGAAACGAGTGTATCACCGAGTGGGGCTTAAATGCCTTTGAAGTGAACTACATTTGCATTTTAATAATATTTGTTGGTGTTGTGTCGGAGAAGAATCTTGTTTGTGTTTAAGTGTAAGTATTCTTTGATGTATATTTTTGAATAAACATTTTTCCGACATCCGGTCAATTGTGACTTTGAAATCCCACCCTTGTTTAGAACTAAAACCACTTTATTAGTACACAACAATTTATACTGTACTAGGAAATATTATACACAACGCACTGTATGTTTGTACTCACAATTCACATGACAATAAAAAAGTATGGGTTGTTATTACGAACAAAAGTATTCAGAAAAAAAAATGCTTGATCTAGCCATATTTTCCAAATTATTCTATCTTATTTAGTTCCTGAGATAGGAAGTTAACTGCAAGCAGTACTTCATTTTTGCGAAATTACAGAGCTAAAATGCAGTTACATAATGACATAGTTAAAACGCTGTTAAAGTACTTTAACGACATTATTGTAAAGTTATAGGAACGGCATGGCTTTGCTCTTGGCATTGCAGCTGCCTATCAAGAGGAAAAGGATCTCTTTAAACCGCGTTTAAAGAAGGACATGTCGTAGTTTTCATACTATTATAATTACAGTAATTTGAATTCAGCGTGAGTAAGACTTATAATTAACTCTCTTTCGTAACAAGAGATCTTCATGACTCAAGCTAATAACTGCACCGTTATTTCTTTCCGACAGTAACTATCAAACACACAATAACATAAGACTTTACACTTTGATAAAAAAAATTACATCAAACACAGCCACGGTCAAAAGTTCTGCCTCAGCAATTAAGCTACTGTGACACGAAATTTCACAACAGCACTGTTATTATGTTATAGCAAATTATAAAATTAATAAATATTATAGCTGGCAACTAGCACGTTTTCCCATTTGAAGTTTACAAAGTTGAATTCATTATTCGGTGACAGGCTCAAATTCCCACTTCAATCGTGGGAATTCCAATGTAATTTTCATTGGAGGCAACTTTATTAGCTTTTAACGAGCCTTTTGTGGGAACAAAAACGGTGGGTAGGTTAGGTACGTTTGTCGTAAGCCATTTACGTGATCGGGGACGGCAGGCACACACCGGATATAAGCTGCGCTGTTGTTCTGTTTTGCTGTCTTATTTGAGGTATATTTAATACCACTTTATGACAATCCCCCTCGTAACGTGGCTTAATTTATCAAAATGACTGTCCTTCTTATGTTTTCTGTTGGGATACATTAAATAAAATATACGGGATACATAACTAAAATATAAATACAATCAGGTCATTAAACACAATTTCATTAGTTCATAATATGTTTTTATGACAGTTGTAAATGTTTATGACGTCACATGTGGTCAACGACCACACAACTATGTGGTCGTTGCATGTAGTGTAATGGCTAAAAAGTTGGCTAGTACACTAAGGGATCTGAATTTCATCCATACACTTAAGTAGGTACGAACATTAGGGTGCGCGAAAGTATGTGCTGGAATGTTATTTATTTTATTTTAAAACTAGCTTTTGCGTGCGACTTCGTCCGCGTGGCATTACTTTGGCCTAACGCTCTCTTTCACCCGCTACTCCGTTTATATAGGTGAGTTAAAACTGCGATACCCCATAAGATATTCATTTAAATTGAATGATGTAAAGGGCAATTTCGTTTAAAATGAAATACTCGTGATAAATAAAGTATTTATTTGGATAAGATTGATATCATATTTATGAAAATAGCTTCGCAAATGATGCATTATTTTAGAAATTTTTTTTAGCAAAATATGTTATAGGGAGCTAACCTTAAAAGATAGACATATGCTGTCGCGGACTTTTTTGTAGACCTTTAAAAGGGTAACAATACTCTTATACATGACTTTTGTGATACTTTAACCGTTTACGCAGCGTACGCAACGGAATCTCCAAGTAAGAAAATTTCCCCCCGGATTTTAAAATATTTTTCATTGCTGCTCCGCTTCTATTGCTTGTAGCGTGATGATATATAGCCTATAGCCTTCCTCGATAAATGAGCTGTCTAACACTGAATGAATTTTTCAAATCGGACCAGTAGTTTATAATATTAGTATAGATAAATATATTTTATATCCGTTGATATAACGCCTAAAGAAAAAAGACCTTGCTCAAATTGGGGCTAGATTAGTACGGTGGAGGCTGGATGAATAAAGTAGAACACTGGGAAAGCGTAAAGGGGGGGGGGAGGAGGAACCCAGCACTCAATTGCGTTTATTTTCAATAGAAATAGGTTCTCTGTAAAGTTTGTAAAGTGTATATATTTTTTTATTTTACATTTTTTATGTCAAATTATACAAGAATTATATTTTAATCAACTGCATAATACAAAAAGAGAATACATTACTTCACAGTGAAAATATATTTTAGTTTTACAAGAACGTATCGTATTGAGCCTTATGAGTACCTGCCTACACAAGACATTTTAACCTCGTGCTATCCTACCATCAACAAAAAACTAGGTCAAAAGTAAAGCTTTTGTTTAATAGAAATAGGTACTCTGTAAAGTCTGAATAGTGTATATATTTTTTTATTGTACATTTTTTATGTCAAATTTTACGAAAATGCTATTTAATCAACTGCACAATACAAAAAAAAGAATTATTTCTTCACAATGAAAATACATTTTAGGTTAACAAGACCGTATCGTATTGAGCCTTGAATTCATTTTCAAATCAAGTAAGTATTAGTAAATGAGTACCTGCCTACACAAGATATTTTAACCTCGGGTTTTCCTACCATCAACAAAAATCTAGGTCAAAAGCTTTACCATTAAGGTATTTTTTTTCATAAAATAATAGCAACTCAAAGCGATGTAAAGAGGGAAAAATATCATGAAAATGATATAGGTACCTTTTCCTCGTTGTAAAACAGGCGGATTTCCTTTTAAAGCAGTTAACTGTTTGTTAGTAAGATATTAAATTTCAAAGGAGAGCTACAAAAGTTTTGAGCTATGAGCACTTAATGTACTTTTGAAATACAAACAGTGAAGTGTTGCATTTTAATAAGTTTAAGATTCCAGTGAAAATGTTTGTATTTATGTATTTAAACTTTATAAGTGAAGTCATTTATTTATATAATTTTATATAGTTTTGGCGGTGCAAAACATGTTTTGTTATGTTTGTATTTGAGATTGGATATATTTATAATTTGTTTATAATTGAGAATATTTTTACTATACAAGTTCAAATTTTAATTTAAAATATTCTATTAAAATTCATTGCATTTCTAGTGTAAATATGGTAAATATATCTTTCGAAGAACCAAAAGAATAAGCACATTAATCAACCGTCCTTTTAGAAAAGAAAGGTTCAATGAAAATTTTGCCCTCCGCAAACCATGTTATGATTCAGAAACTCAAGTTTCAAGATAACTTTCGCTCGATAAACAAGACAATTTTGTGTGAATTGTTAATTGTTTTTGAATCCGAACTCAAACTGAGTGATACAACAATGGTTTTGTGAACTGTAGGTAACAATATAGCTAACACGCTATACCGGTTGCTTTGTAATAAACTTTGCCTTCACCTCGTCTTAGTAAAGTCGATGAACGCTGAAAGCCAAATTAAGTTCAAGCGGTACTGCTGCCATGTATTTAAATTTTAAATACTTACTGAACCCACGGTTTTTGAATAACCACGCGCTTATTCTCAGAATACTAATATTTAACTAATTTCACACACGTTTCTGGAATCATAATGGTAGTTCGCTTCATGAATATTTATGGTTTAGATAGTATTATTACATAACTAATTCGTAGCTTATTTCAAGCTTTCAATTTTATATAGGATAATACTAATAAATAAAAGAAGTGAACTAAAACATATATACCCTAAACGCTTAAAAACAAATTATTTAAATTAAAAAATATAATTAAAAGAAGTCCCTTTAGGTAAGGTTCCGAAAATACTGACAGCGTTACCCCTTCGGATTGCTTGTCGAAATCACAGGTGGCCTGACAGCTATCTTGGACAAAGAATCAATTAAGGAGTAACATGGTCAGATCTACACAGTACTGTCGATTAACATTAACATATTATGAATTTGAGTCTTACAGCGCATTATAAAAAACTGAAACAAACAAGAATTCATTTGGTAGTGGCCTACATGTAAGATAAAATCTCATTAAGCTCGGTTTCTTGTTATGGAAGACAAACTAATTAAAAATTAACTATGCTTTCATTATTAAATTAATAACTTTATTTCTCAACACTTTAGTTTATACTAATAAAAAAGTACAGTCAATAAAATACATTTACAAAAGTTAGGTTTCCCTGATCATTGGCGTGACACTCATTTCAAGTAACGAAGTACTGCTGCGTGTAATATATTACCAGCCAATGTCACTTTCGAACTAGGTCGCCTATGCCTCTATGAAATCCATCTAAAACAACAAAAGATCCTTTTACGTGTATGAACACGACATATCCGGACACAAATACCTACATCACCAGAATTATATGAGTATAGTTATTTGCCAAATTTCCCCTAATTCATGTAATATCCATTATAATATTACGTACCGAAAGTACACGTCCGAAAAAACACTTTGATACTTTGACGGAGGTCTGACGGCTTTGGGATCTTGTTCTATGACAGTACTTTGAAATACGACAGTGCGTACCTATACGTTGCTTAGGTAATCACCGCTTTTGTTTCTTGGATTATAGTTACTTTATTCAGTTAGATAATTTAAGGTAAGTAGATGTGATTCAAATAATCGTGCATTGATAAAATAAATAATTAAAACTATGTGATCACTTACCGTGAGATTTGAACCCTCGACTTCCGGATCAGGCAGAGATCGATACCAACGCTTAGAACCATAGAGGTAGTCGAACCCATATGAATCGTCAATAATTATAATGTACAGCGATTGCTTTAGAAATATTCATTCACAAGTTGTTCTTAGAGCCTCGTTCGTAAATAAACCTCACTTATGTTGCACTTTGTACAGGTGAGATTGATTAATGCTCAAACAAACTTATAAAACATGCTTGTATTAAATAGTATCGGTTAAGGTTAAAAGTTTCACCATACTCACTAAAACCAAATGCTGGTGGATTGTAGGTTTCGTTTGTCGCTTACTACCAATAGACTCTCTGCTTGGGGGTTTACTTTGTATTGCAGGAATTTAAGTGTAATATTAGGATGGTATTAACTTAATTTTGCAGAAATACACTTCCTATTCACTCACTATGTATCAGACAGACAATACTCACCTTTTGTTAAGTCATAATCATATTTTGGGGAGAAAACTACCTAATTCAAAAACCACTATAAATAGAAAACTGATATCGTACTTTAAGACGTTATTCCAGATTTCTCTTACATATTTGGATGTATAGAGGTCTTTCACGGTGCATTTTGTGCAATTTTCCATTATATTATTTTTAGGGAACTATTTACAAAAGATCCACAGATTCCACAGATCTAGCGGCATTTAAATAGAGCGTATTAATTAACGTGATGGCAACACATCTGTGTGACATATGGTGTTCCAAGTGTTCATAGGCATATGTTTTAAACTTACAGTTTCCATACACGTGTGAGTTAGTACTTTATAAGCATTTTAACTTAGAATATTTGTTATTTATTTTTACACACTTAAATGATTCTTCACTATGTTGTGCAAAGAGGATACAGGAATATTTAAGAGTTTTTCTAATTGACGATATGTGATTCGGCGATCTTCTCTTATAGCTTTTTCCACACGAGCTATGTTTTTCGGCACTTGAATTTCCGCAGGTCTGCCTGGTCGGGGGTCGTCATCTAGCTCAAAATCTCCACGCTTGAATTGTAAATACCATCGTTCCACGGTTCTTATAGATACAGTTTCATGACCAAAAACAGAACACATCTCATCAAAACATTCTTTAGTTAAACCGCGCTTGAAATTATAACAGATAATTACACGATAGTCTCGTTTACTCCACGACGTCATCACGACTTTTTCCGAAAATTCCTTTAACTAAAATAGAAACTTTAACAAGTTTAAAGAAACGTGTTTACACTTGTTATTGACGACACTTACTGATAAACACAAAAAATTACGGCTTACGTATAGCGTTTGCAGACACGTCAAGACTTGTTGAACACCCTACGTATATATCTTCATACTAGCTTTTGCCCGCGGCTTCGCTCGCATTAAATTCGGGATAACACGGTACTTGCATTTATCACTATACATACGATTTCCCCTCCCTCCAACTTTGAAGGTTTCGGGGTCAATTTCAGATTTTTTTTTAGCAAAAAATATGTTATAGTGAGCTAACCTTAAAAGATAGACATATGCTGTCGTGGACTTTTTTGTAGATCATTAAAAGCAGAACAATACTCTCATACATGACTTTTGTGTAACTTTAACCGTTTACGCAGCGTACGCAGCGGAAGCTCCAAGTATGAAAAAATACCCCCGATTTTGAAACATTCTTCATTGCTGCTCCGCTTCTATTACTCGTAGCGTGATGATATATAGCCTATAGCCTTCCTCGATAAATAAGCTATCTAACACTGAAAGAATTATTCAAATCGAACCGTTCCTGAGATTAGCGCGTTCAAACAAACAAACTCTTCAGCTTTATATATTAGTATAGATTAAACAACGTCGCTTCTCTCTTAATGATGTCTATATCTCAGAGTGACCCTACCGTTGGCTCTGTGTCCGACCTTTTAGAATACGTAAGGGACAGCTTAAAAAAACAAATTAGGGTACATATACTGGGTACCAAGGTAGCAGGGATAAAAAATGAATAGGTACTTATAAAACTGTCAGTTTTAGTTTGTAAAAACGTAATATATGGTATATTTTCGGATAAAAGAGAAGAATATTTATTCGCCTTATTGTAGTTGTATGTTTGTTACCTACATTAAATTATGACTAGGTGTAAATTTATATGATACTTTCATATTTAAAAGACGGCTGGTTTATACTATTAGGTACTTATGTACCTACTAGTATAAATCCACTGGCAGTGGTGACAGTGGTTGCATACAAAAATCTTGGATGATAAGTGCGTTTGTAAATTGAATCATTCTTAAATTAAATACATTTCAAATCTTATTTACTATAATAATATTACATAAATAAATTTATTTCACATCCATAATCTTATATCAACATGTAGGTACATAACTAAATAAATACTTATTAGATAAAAGAAGATTATTAAAATATATTAAACTATAAAAACTTAAAAATAAATCATCATCAGCTCATTAAACTTCCCCACCGAGAGGCACGAGCCTACCCGTATCGGGTGATTAGGCCTTAGTCGTCCACGCGGGCCCAGTGCGGATTGGACGACTTCACACACAACCTTCGAATCTCTTCGCAGGCATGCATGAAGGTTTCCTCACGATGTTTTCCTTCACCGTAAGAGCGTCGGATAACGTACATATATTTTCGAAAATTCGAAAATACATTGGTACGAGTTGGGATTTGAACCTCAACCCTCCCGGTAGGAAGGCGACAGTCCACACCATTGAGCCACCGACGCTCAAAAAAAATAAATTATTAAGACTAAAATATATAATTATAAAAGAATTCCCTTTAATTCAGGTTCCGGAGGGGTTTATTATTTTGTATTGACTAAGCTAAAGTTAAAAAAAAACCTACTACCTACATCTATCCAAAAAAAAAAAAGGCTATCCTAAATATATATTTTTTTTTGTTTTATTACGATTGTATTATTTTAGGTTACACAGGTAACCAGACGAGTCACACAAGTAAAGAGCAATACGAATAACATCTGATAAATTTCAAACATTTGGAAACGTATTCAGGTGAACAGAATATATTCACAAATATCAGGACATAGCCCATTACAACCAGGAAAAGTGAAAAACTTCCTCGAGGGGCGGAAATGAAAGACTGCCGGCGTCACGTACCTGCGCCATGGCTAACCCCTTGTTAGAGTGTTGACACTCAATACTGATACCATTATGGGAATACAATACATATAGAATTAATAGGCATTTTTTGCGAAGCATAGAAGTTAACTATTCAGAAATAAACACTAACTTATGAATGGATTTAGGCTCTTGTGCTCTGCCTTGTGTATTGCTGTAATGTGTCTTTATGACACAAAGTTAAATTTTAAATTTAGATGTTGTAAGAGGTATTAGTAGTAATATGTTGCCACTGGTATTTTAACCATAGTAATATTGCAGAAATAGCGTGGAGGCGTTATTATTGGCAAGTTTATTCTTAACTGCGAAAACCGCCACGAAAAACTATGCTGGGATAAATTTCTTATAAAATGACGCGTTTTCGTACTCCGTAATAAGAGGCCACGGTAAAGATTAATTACTTTTCATGGTTTTGAAGAATGAAGGTGGATCCTACGTAACGATACAATAAATCCAGGGATAAACAGATGCTTGGTAGCCTTGCTTTAAATTCAAATGTATCTTTCCAATACGTATTTATTATATATCTAAAGCCTTAATAAAATACTTTTTTGCAAATGTTTTTAAATGGGATGGTAACGACAGTAACTACCATGGTACTTTTTTATTTACTTGAGCTTTTTTCCCCAGATACCTTAATAAATATGATTTTGTAGACATATGCGCCATACAAAAATAACTTGTCTATTATATTATAGATAACAAAATGTATTGTATAATTGTAATATTGTAAAAGTTTAAAAATGTCAGAAAACCTGGACATATCAGTTTTCTTTAGTTGTATTTTACTGACTAAAGATATACTATGAAATGGATAAGCAGACTGCTTTAAAATTCACTGATTAATTGAACTGTGTTTGTGAAAGAAAATTTAACTTAATAAGAAATAAACCAACTGATTGAAATCACATAAACTTACATTACACTTTTTCAAAGGGAGTTCTATTAGAATAGGTAAAAAATATCTTTCATAAAATGCAGAACCATAAAACGTGCGTTCAGTTAAAAAGCCATGTAAAATATCGTAAGGACCCTGAAAATCCGCATCCGATGACATTCAGGGCGTGACTAATAGGTCCGCGTTATGGAACAGAAGACCTGAAAAAAATACGCAGCAGCTGTTTCAATGAAAAATAACGTGTCATTAATCATAACGGTGAAAGGAAGCCGGCGTCGTCGCGCGACAAATACCTTCCTGTACCATACTGGCGGTACTTACACGGCTCGGCGCTTGCTATGCCATCTTCTAACTATGGCAACATTTTGCTATCCCACAAACACTTTGAGATTTGAAGATTAGGTACATATAATTCATACATAATCTTTAAAATATGTATATTTAAAAATACAATAACACGTTGATGTTACTCGTATCTTATCGAAAGTTAATAGAATTCAGGAAAATAAACTCGAATTCATACTCCAAATGCCGGGCAAACAATGTACATATGTAGTGTTTTTTACTGGGGTGGTAAACGTGTATGGTAACTATGATGTAACATACTCATCGCAATGACATAATCTCAACATCCATTATGTTTAGGTGGATGGACTTGATGAGGTTCGTTGGTTAATGAAATCATACAAGTTTGAAGTAAATGCGTATTAGATGACTGCTATATAATATGTTCTTGTGCCTTAAAGTATGATTTAAACCCGGTTTTACTATCCAGTATTATAAGTATGTTATTACTTTAGTCTTTAAAAAGTAAAAATAAAATTGGCAATGACTTCGACTGGACCAAGGTGTGGTGTTGCAAACATAAATTAGTGTATAATAAGTAAACTTTTGACTTAAACGACTTTTGCTCTGCTCTGCTTGCTCAAAATCATAAGGATTTTAAACAGTTACATCAACGTTGCACTGTGGTCTGGATTTTAAATAAAGCGAAAAACTTTTAGAATGTTAAGTACAATAAAACTGCTACACTGTTACCTGGTTATTTATTATTTCAGATACATTTAAATTTGTCCAATATAAATAATAATAATAGCATTTGTTATCATAGAAACCCTTCAGAAGCTCTTTAATTCCGTGATCCGTGAGGGTGCGACGCCAGAGGCGTGGAGCAATGGCGTGGTGGTGCTTTTTTTCAAAAAAGGCAATGAAACCTTGCTGAAGAATTATAGACCCATCACGCTATTGAGCCACATTTACAAGTTGTTCTCCAGAGTCATCACGAACCGTTTCGCGCGTAGGTTTGATGATTTCCAGCCCCCCGAACAAACCGGGTTCCGCAAAGGCTTTAGCACCATAGACCACATACATACGCTGCGGCAGGTCATACAGAAGACTAGAGAGTATAACCGGCCATCATGCTTAGCGTGTGTGGACTATGAGAAAGCCTTTGATTCGATCGAGACTTGGGCTGTGCTTCAGGCCCTCCAACGGTGCCATATTGACTTTCGCTATATCGAAGTATTGAGATGTCTGTACGAGAGCGCTACTATGTCAGTCCGTGTACATAAAGAGCTTACACAACCTATCCAATTGCACCGAGGAGTGAGACAGGGAGACGTTATATCTCCGAAACTGTTCACAGTTGCGTTGGAAGATATGTTTAAGCTGCTCGATTGGAAAGGACTTGGCATCAACGTAAATGGTGAGTACATCCATGGAAGATTTAAGCACTATGCTCGAAACCCTAGACAGAGCTTCTCAACAGGTGGGTCTTAAAATGAACATGGACAAGACGAAAGTCATGTCTAATACCCATGTCGTACCTATACCGATATTAGTTGGAAGTTCTGTCCTCGAAGTTGTAGACGAATATGTGTACCTAGACAGGTAGTCCAAATAGGTAGGTCCAATTTCGAGAAGGAGGTTTCTCGTCGAATCCAATTAGAATGGGCAGCGTTTGGGAAGTTAAGGCAGATCTTTTCGTCCAAAATACCTCAGTGTCTCAAGACGAAGGTCTTTGACCACTGTGTGTTGCCAGTTATGACATACGAAAGCGAAACGTGGTCGCTCACTAAGGGCCTCTTGAATAGACTCAAGGTTGCTCAGCGTGCTATGGAAGGCTATATTAGGTGTCTCCCTACGCGATAACATCCGAAACGAGGATATCCGTAGGAGAACTTGGGTGACCGACATAGCCCAGAGGATTAGCAAGTTTAAGTGGCAGTGGGCAGGGCACATAGTGCGTAGAACCGATGGCCGATGGGGCGGTAAATTCTCGAGTGGCGTCCACGTAACGGAAAGCGAAGCGTAGGCCGACCCCTAACCAGATGGACGGACTATCTGGTTAAGGTGGGTAGCAGATGGATGTCAACTGCAAGGGATCGGTCCGCGTGGAAATCATTAGGGGAGGCCTTCGTTCAGCAGTGGAAGTTAGGCTGTAATGATGATGATGATGATCATGGAATTATGAATAATATTATATTTGCAAAACATGATCAACATCAAGAGTTTCCACTAAAAAATAAACTGATAGTGTGTTTATTCTGTAAAAGAACCGTTCGTAAATAATTGTGAAAATGTGTGTACTTTTGTTACTTATTCACGCAGGAACTGCTGAACTAGATTTCAAAGAAACCATTATTTAAAAATCAAACATCACATAGACCATTCATAATTATTTATTAAAATATGGTTTTCATATTCTATGTAGGTAGCAATAAAATAGTATATTTGCATATTATTTTAATAAGAAAAAGTTAACAATATTTATTTAGATTGTATTTGCCACAAAATGATGTAACAAATATCCTCTAAATATCACACGAGCAAATTCACCAACAAAATTTAGTTACACGCGTACAAGTCCACTTTGCATTTGACGCGTGTCATCGCCGTCTCCATTAATGTTTCAATTTGTTTCTAGGAGGCAGGGAAAGCCGCGTGCGGTGGGTAGCGGTACGTAGTAATAATTACGTGTTCACATAACCGCATCTGCCGGGACCAGACCGCAACTGGTAATAGGGCTGTCGACGGCGACTCGCGTAAGTTTATTTACTTAACAGCCATAATGTTGCGCATGGGACCGGTTTTAATATTTGAATACCCGTACTAGGACTACCGAATGTATGGAGCGGAGCATACTTCGAGAGTCGCAGGTAAAACACGCCGTGACTCTCTTCAGCGAAAATTTATGTAATCATCTAATTTTGCGTCTAGTGCTACGACTATATATTTGCCTTTGAAATAACTCGGGTCATTTTGTGTAAAATTTACATTAATAATATAGTATACTGTCAATATTGCTTGATTCATGTATATTTCAACAACATTATATTTAGGCATCTATTTTCGAAAGAATTTTCACAAACAAGTAAGTAATATTTATTGTTTTTTTATTGATGACAATAATAATGTACAAACATTTGCATGAACATGTCTGTATGTAATGGTCTGGGTGTTTTTATGTATAATATGTATGTATTTACAAAAAAAAAATAAGTTTGTTTATCCGTTGTTTAGTACCTACCCTTAAGGCTTCACGCTTAACTTGGGGCTAGATGGCGCTGTGTGAATGTCATTGTTTATTTTATTTACCACATAATAACACGGTAATAGCTATTTTAATTAAAGTAGTCTCTGTCTTTCTTAGTAAACCTTTCAATCCATTAACAGTATACTGCCGAAAATAATTTGACCCAGAAACAACTGATAGTAGTTACTCATTTGAAATTACCAAACAGAATCTTAGTTATTTCCAATTATTTTATAACAGGATATAGAATAATACCTTCGTGTTCCGGGTAGATAGGCGAGATGACGAAGATGCAAGTCAAAAACCGTGTCTCTTAATTATTACATTCTCCACCGAACTGCAGAAACCCATTATGTTTTCTCCATTACGCTGCCGCTATTACATTGTCTAATGTCTATATTACTTTGGCTGCCTATACTAAACTTGTTTACGCCATTCCGATCCTTATGCGTGAGAGGAAAGCGCGCTAGCTACCCATGTACGAACACATACTAATTGGTGATGCAAACATCGCTGTCGCAACTCGGGCCATAATTTCAACTCTAGTCTGCAGTTTCTACTGAGATGTGTACTGACGTCGCATCCTGCTGCTACTAACTCCACTAAACTGGCTAGATTTAATGCATATAGCTTGATAAAGTTAAGCAGTATATCATTCAGTTAAGAGTAAGCACGCGGGAGGGCGTTTGCGGGCCCCGCTAAAAATCGCAGATATTGGAGTTTATGGCAGATAAAAATGTAAATACGCTGTAAATCGCGAGGGTTGGAAATGCTCCGCTTTGTGGTTTTGATTAAGTATATAGTTTTTACTGCTCCGATTTACATTTTACGGAATAATATGAAAATTTTTTAATGCCATAAAACTGATAAGGACATTAGAGTGGGATTAAAGACACATCAATTTATTCCTCGTAGTTATGCTTTTAGCTTTAGTTCGGATTTAAGTGGAAATGGGGGTGAAATTACTTAGTACTTAGGTTACCGATTTAATTTACTTCACATATTGTTCCGATTTGAATTCGTTATGTTTTTATTTACAACAGATGTTTTGTAAATAATACTAGAAGGACAAGTAAAAAATTATAAAC
>PQWD01012544.1:0-13314 GCA_019425675.1 Leucinodes orbonalis | reverse complement strand
TTAATGTTAACAATGTGCTTTTACTCGTTCAAAAGAATGTAAATACGATATTGAACTGATAATAATAAAAGTTTTTATTTCTTAATGAATTATGTGTTTGCTTACCTTTATCCTATTTTCAGTGAATTCGGATATAAAAATCATCTAAGAGCTAAACCTTCTCCCACAGCATGAGGATAGAAATGGACTTTAAAGATTGGATTCTTGGTCAAATTAAATTCAATTTTAAGCCATTTCTTACTTCTGTTTCGTCTAAGATGATACCCAATTACACCGCAGAGATTAATGACAGTTCAGTAACTTCATTAAAAAAATGATGTTATGAAGTTAGTCATACCACGCCCAAAACATCCCTGTACTATACGCACCTAAAGGTATGTTCTGCTGAACAACAAAATAGGTTAATAGGCACTATCGTCCATAAATACCCTCAATCATTAAAAGCTTACTCTGGCAGCATTATTTATTTAGATACAAGGTACTAATATATTTAAGATACAAAACTAAATTCTTACCTTCCCAAAGGTTTTTGAAAGAAAGGTTTGCATGAATATAAAGTAAGCGATGTAACGAAGTGATGAGGAGTATAAGCGTCGTGACGAGCCCGTTAAGGCTGTCTCGTCCTTTGGGACTGCCGCTGTAATGATGCCCGGTAAACGCGCAGGACTTGGCGTTCTTAATTGTTATGTTTGACTGTGTAGAAAGAATTCTGATATAACCATCATGAAACGAATTACGCACCAGGGGTTTGTTTTGGTCTGGGTGTTGTCTGTGTATAATATTTAAGTATTTACAAAAAAAATGTATATAAGCAACTTGTTCATCCGTTGTTAGTACCATATTATAGGCTAAATGCTTAGTTTGGGACTAGGTGCCACTGTGTGAATGTCAGTGTATACTTTATTAAATAATATGTATGTAACTCACAAGTAAGCAAATGTAGCCTTTGTCGGAGTCATAAAGGTAGTTGTAAGCGGATAAGCACAAAAAGAGAGCTTTCTTTTATGCTATAGGGAGCACACAAGAATACGGCTAACCTAATGGTTAATGCGACGGCGAATGCGGAGTGAATCTCTACGGAAACCATGAGGATCAAGTCGATCAGAATTAATTGGGTCGTCAACGATTCGAGCTGCTTTTCATTGAATCATTTTCATTACAATGGCTGAAGTGATATAGAGTCGTCATACATGAGACTGTTCCCAACTGTGTATGGAGCTATTGGATTCTAAGAAGTGGTATTATATTAGTGGTAAGTACCTTCCTCATTAATGTTCCATTTGTAATGGCAGATTAAGCACTACTCTATAGTCTCGATACACAATAGCCTTAGTAGTCCTGTTAGGGTATGTTTGCTGATGCTGGATGCGTTTACTTTTATGCTTTAATGCGGCAAAGAGCCTCGCGATGAACAGGGTACGAGGGAGCTCGAACCGAGTCCTAAGAATGGTGGGGATAGTGATGATTTACCTTGGTTGGCAGATTCATTGAACTGCTTGTGGTGAAGGTTCCATGAGACCATTAGGGATGTTAAATTAAATCAAAATTTTTCATTTATTTTATCACCTATACAGTTAATAAGTAAAATTGTTACTAACAACTTATAGGTCTTTGGTCTGAAATAAATTATTTTTATCTATTTAAAGCACCTACCGCTAAGCTACCTTCACAATACATGAATTTATATCGTGGATTACTTCAGTCTGTTGTCACTTCAAATGCTTTCATATCATTGTAAAAGTAGTTCCATTTCAATATGAAATTCCACAGAAACATTATTTGTAACTGCGTTAATTAATAAATGTCTGAACTTGGTGTGCATGGGTATTTTAATCTTTTTATTTATAACTCCTATTGCCATTCGAAAATATAAACGTTTATGTCAAATAACATTCATACCTATAAATAAAAAGGGTTAATAAACTAAACCTTTGTTATTTTTAGTTAGGTGACATACACATTTTCATATGAAATGATGTATAGGTATATACGTTTTACAGATAATCAAAACAGTATAAATCTATCTAATCAAATTAGGCAAGATCTGAATCAGATTTGGCATAGTAGCGAGATCTGATTATAATTCGGTAGATTTGACCGTAACCCACCACGAGGGCCCAATACGGAAAGTGAGTGCAATCCTAAGATAAAATGCAAAAGTTTGTCTTGTATTTTGCCGATTGGCTCAACGATGACCGATTTGCCGTAATTGCTTGACCTGGGCGATTGTCGAAGAATTGGTAATTTTGATGGTAGGCACTTACCATTGAAATTACCAATTACTTCAAAATGAAGTTATTGATTAAGACACAAGGGCGTCACAGAAATCAAATCTTGACAGGTCTCATAAATTAGATTTGTTGGTGACGAAAAGGGGAAAATTGCAAAATACAATTACCTAACAAGCAACAGATTTCAATTACTATTGCATAAAAATAAAGTTATATATATATATATATATATGCTTGTTTGGCACTTCATAAATTCAAATCTCAATTAATTTAATTTTCTAAATTGTCTCTAGAGAACCGAAGCTGACATCGATCGGGTTCATCGCTCATTCTATCCTTATCCCGTGTATTCGAATATACCTAAGCCTTAACGAAACTTTAGCCCAAGTACATTTTATTAATAGCCCTCAAATGGCTACTCACAACAGCTTCGTCATTAAAACGCTTCGCTAACCAGACTCTTGACATAGCAGACTTGGTGCTAAAAGGGCAAATCGCCAGTGATATGTGAAGAAGGCCGTGAAATTTCTCCCCACGGCCTTGGCACTGTGCCAGTCAATGTAATACACTGTTATATATTTTAAAAATAGCAGGTTTTAATAAGAGGCAAAACTGTGGCTCGGTGTTGCACTGGCACATATGCATATACCAATTCGCAATAGTTTTTTTCTTAAGTATTGGATTTGGGCTTTAAGTGTTAAGTACTGTCACATAGTACGCATACATATATTTTTTGTGAGTGCCCTAATTTTGTGCTTTGAGGGTAGAAAATTATAAGCAATTTCTGTATCATAAACTCAAACTCAAAAAAAGCTTTATTTTTTTTAAGGGACTTGAGTTGGCGCCTCTAGGGAGATTAAGATTGACGAGCAAACGAAAACGCCTCCTTAGGCAGGACAAGGTGGGGTTAGGATGAATGAGTGTATTAAAAAGAAAAAAGACCTCTGGATAATCTGGCATAAAATATATGTACTAAAATTAACATGCGGTTGGTTATCAGCCCATCTCATTAATAGAAAGTATCTTTATATTCGTGATCTCTGAGTGCTACGAACTATTATATTATGTCATACAAAAACATCAGTACCATACTTATGATTATACTTACAAGTTTTTCATAGCAATATTTGTATCTGTATCAAATGATTTATTGAGGAAATACATTTTATATGTTTATATTTGGATACTTTGAAATTATGGTAAAAAGAGAAGGCCATTGCAAACTGTTCATAAAAAATTAAAGGCAACAAATTATATTGTTACGAATTGACGTATTTAAATGTCATTAAATATGGCGGCTAATATGTGACGTCAGTCCACAGACAATCCATAGAGTATGACATGCGAATTGTCAAATAGCAGAAGTGTAGTATGTTCTAGATAATTCGCGAACTATGTAGAATGACGTCGACCTTCGAGTCAGCGGCCGGACAGGTATATAAGGCGGGCCGACGGGTGCGCCGGGAGTCTTGTTCTACTCAAGAGCGAACGAAGAGCGAAATACCTGCGACTACAAGGAAGAAGCGAGTGATACAGCGATATCTAAGGGATCGTCGAGTGTGATATAACAGTGTGAAGAGTTAACGTGTGATTATTACGTGTGTGGCGGAAAGTGTTGTGTTATAGTGTGCAGTGTTAATTACGGATTTTAGTGCGTGCGTTAATTGATTAATTAGTACGAGTGTAAGTGTAATTAGTGTTGTGTGTGATTAATATTGGTTAATTAATAAAGTGTGTTACCGTGTTCTTCGTGTTTGGCAATATTTATCCGAAACCCCCAGCTCGTAACATTTGTGTCAGAAGTGGGATAAATTATGCCTGTGCTACCGAAGGAAGATACGACGTTGTTCGTACTAGAAGCCAGCGACAAGCCGCTATGGACAGGAGCCGGTTTGAAGAGTCGCCATCATCAGGGCAGCCAGCGACTGCAACAGAAGGTGTGCCGGGACCATCTACGGCCTCTGCAGCGTCCACTTTCGATATGGCGCATTGATGGCGTTGCTACAGGAACAAGCTCGCCGTCAGGAGGAACAAGCTCGCCGTCAGGAGGAACAAGCTCCAGTTACAAGCGCAACTCCAAGCCGATAAGGAGGAACAGCTCGTCGGCAGGAGGAACAGGCTCCCGACAGGAGGAGCAAGCTCGCCAGTTACAAGCGCAACTCCAAGCGATAAGGAGGAACAGGCACGTCGACAAGAGGAACAAATGCTCCTTATCAAGGATATCCATAGCAAGTTTGGGAAGCATCTTCAAGAAGTTAAGGAGCAAGTCGGCCATCATGAGAAACAGATTACGGAAGCTTTCAGCGAGATTGCCGACATCAAGAAAGAAGTGAAGGAGCTAAGATTACCAACGGTAGCCCGCAATCGTTTGGTGCGCGCCTTCAACAAAAGGCGTTAAAGTGCCGCCATTCGATGGACAACGTCTTGGTCGGCGTACAATCTACAGTTCGAGGTGGTTAAGGAACAAACTCGTGGTCGGAATCCCAAGCTTTGACAGCGCTAACACTGGGCCTACGGGCGAAGCGTTGTCGGTGCTTGAAAACTCTTGGCAAGATGTGACATATGGGCAGTTGGTGCAAGCCTGGAATTCAGGTTTTGGTGATGCTCATTTGGAACATGTGTTTCGCGCGCAGCTTAAAGAACGGGTCCAGCGCGTTGGTGAGAATTACAACAGTGGGATTGGAAATCGAGAAGCTTGTTCGTAAAGCATATCGAACAGAGCCCATACTATCCAGAAGATGTTGTGCAGGCCTTTGTGATGGCGTCCTTTGCCGAAAATGGGAAAGTACTCGCGGTGATAACTGTCATCTACAAATGGTGGTTCCGAAAAGTAAAGTACCGGAAGTATTGCAGCTATATCACAATGGATGTTCCGGCGGCCATTTGGGAGTAAAAAGGACTTTACTGAGAATTCGTGAAAGATTTTATTGGATTCACTGTCGGGCTGATGTTGAAGATTGGTGTCGCAAATGTACTAGCTGCGCTGCTGTAAAGGGACCACATACACGCAGCCGAGGTGCGATGCAATTATACAATGTGGGAGCTCCATGGGAACGTATAGCATTAGATGTGGCGGGGCCGTTTCCCGTCAGTGAGAGCGGCAACAAATACTTCATGGTTGTCATGGATTATTTCACGAAGTGGCCTGAAGTTTTCGCGATACCTAATCAAGAAGCTACTACAGTTGCCGACAAGCTCGTTCAAGAAGTCTTTTGTCGGTTCGGGGTACCCTTAGAAATCCACACCGACCAGGGAAGAAACTTTGAATCGCAAGTTTTTCAGGAGACTTGTCGTGTAATGGGTGCCCACAAGACACGAACAACTTCTTATCACCCACAATCGGATGGAATGGTAGAGCGTTTTAACCAAACGCTTGAGAGATACTTGGCGAAAGTTGTAGATAGCAGACAGAAGGATTGGGATAAGCATATACAGCCATTTCTCTTGTCTTACCGAAGCGCTATCCATGAAAGCACATCCGTAACCCCAGCATTTGCAAATTTCGGTCGAGAACTAAGGTTGCCTGCTGACCTTATTACTGGAATACCTCCTGATACACCTCGTAGTATAACGGAGTACGTAAGTGATTTAAGAGATAAGATGAATGACGTTTATGAGCATGTTCGACAGTCAAGTCAGCAGTCATCAGAAAGGACCAAAACACGTTACGATCGCAACGTAAACAATCAAGGTTTTGAAGAAGGTTCATTGGTATGGCTACATAACCCACTTCGAAGCAAAGGAAAGTCTCCCAAACTTCAAGCTAAATGGGATGGACCGTACCAAGTTCTAACCAAAATTAACGACGTCACGTACCGTATACGCAAGCACCCACGAGGAGCATCCAAGATTGTTCATGTGGATCGATTAGCGCGTTTCTATGGAGATAATGCTCGGGACGAGCATTTCTTGGAAGGGGGTGTTACGAATTGACGTATTTAAAATGTCATTAAATATGGCGGCTAATATGTGACGTCAGTCCACAGACAGTCCATAGAGTATGACATGCGAATTGTCAAATAGCAAAGAGTGTAGTATGTTCTAGATAATTCGCGAACTATGTAGAATGACGTCGACGCTTCGAGCTCAGCGGCCGGACAGGTATATAAGGCGGGCCGACGGGTGCGCCGGGAGTCTTGTGTTCTACTCAAGAGCGAACGAAGAGCGAAATACCTGCGACTACAAGGAAGAAGCGAGTGATACAGCGATATCTAAGGGATCGTCGAGTGTGATATAACAGTGTGAAGAGTTAACGTGTGATTATTACGTGTGTGTGCGGAAAGTGTTGTGTTATAGTGTGCAGTGTTAATTACGGATTTTAGTGCGTGCGTTAATTGATTAATTAGTACGAGTGTAAGTGTAATTAGTGTTGTGTGTGATTAATATTGGTTAATTAATAAAGTGTGTTACCGTGTTATTCTTCGTGTTTGGCAATAATTTATCCGAAACCCCCAGCTCGTAACAATATCTTATTTTGAATACATTTAACGGCTAAATGTGCAGTCTATTCCGTTAAACGTCGAAGTGCCAAGAAACAGTCGCAGTATGAAACAATTTTTACTGTCAAAAGTTGCACTGCCTTTCTCTGTATCGTGAGTATTGCAATTTTAAATCGTGTAAGAGAAATGCACTGAGTCAGCTTTCTGCAGTCACAGCCTTCTAATTTCATTTATAGAGTTATTATCCACATTCGAAGGTTTCGTTTAAATATTTATGTGAAATTGAATTAAAATCGTATACCATCTATAAATATAAATAAAATGGAGTGTCTGTAATAATGATATGACAATTATTTTCTTCATGCCTAAAAATATATTATAATTATAATGCATATAAGACAAAGTTTTTTTTTTGAATTTTTTGTCGGTCTGTCTTTCTCTTTATTATGGATAGTCTCTGTCACTGTCCAGCCATTTTCTGAAATGGCTGGACAGATTTGCTCAATATAAATATTTTTTAGATTGGTGCGTAATTGGGTTGTTTCGTACTGTTTAATGTTATTTACCTTCCATAACCATCATCACTATTATGCCACTACAATCTACACTTTAATTTGAACTTGTCTGTTTGATTATTATTTCATTATCAGCCTATAACGCCCCTTCCCGTCCAGCATAGATTTATGATATGGGAAGATTGGTATGGAACCCACTGCTCTGGCCCATTGAGGATTAATAGTTAGACAGTAGTCGGGACCGACGGCCTAACGTGCCCCTCGAAGCACGCCATATCTTTTTCAAGTTACTATGCCATTCATTCTGCATATCCCTAATCACAGTGGACAAATTGCTCATACCTATTTTTACTATGCGGTCTTTTACTGACCCCATTAGACCAAAGAGGCAGTTAAAAAGTTCTAATATAACACAAATCTTTCATAAAGCTAACGATTTATTCTAAAATTTAATAAATGTTTATATCTGACAACCCTGAACATGGATGCAAAATTAATGTGCGCCGAATTAGGTGGCAGCATTCGGCGAAAAGTTAGCATCAATCAAAAGGCGAATCGAGTAATCAGGAAATTACATCCGAGCTTAATTATAACCTCGGTGGAGTTCCATTAATGCCATCAAATTGCGACGACGATCCACTGAATTCATTAACGGAAAGATACGGAAGTAATCTTAATATTCATTATTAAATGGTTTTTATTTATGAATCAGCTGGGCCCCTCTTGTGATCAGTTTGAGATTAAATGTCTAGTACCAGGGGGCTTACTGCCATCACTTTCTACGATATTAATATAATCTTACTTCTCTTATTATAGTACAAAAATAGTGAAGTAATATTATTTTAAGAAATAGCGGTAGGCGTTCTCCACTGCCTATATAACAAAGATTTTGTTAAGACCGGGATCTTGAATTATATCCTTTTCAATTCGTATCCTTCTTTTTTATTAAACGGATTCCATGAACCGTTCCTTTTGCACCGTGAAATATAAATCAAGGTTGTTAGAACTTTGATTGTAACGCAAAAATCTCAGATTAAGCTCAAAACGCCACCTTCATTCGACAAAACGTTTTTAGAAATGGAATAGTAAACCCCTTTTATGGATTCCAGGTAACAATCCAATATCATATTTAATTACTTATAAAACACTGTAGCGAAGAATGAACGCAACAAACAGAGGCGGGGTAAGGCGTGGGCGACGTGGGCCACCTACGGCCTCGCGGTCCAAGGGGTCTCACGCCAATATTAAGGCCTGCAAACGCAAATATAGATATAATAAAATTACTCGTCCACTCTAGCAATAGATAACAAAAAAACGTCTAGCAAGTATCTAGCAATACTAATCAAACTATCGCATTCGTTTTCTTAAGAGAATATTATGAAGTTTGCATTTCAATGAAAAAAAAATTCGTAATGAAATCTATCCCGGGCCTCGCAAAATATATCTTGCCCACATTAAATTTAGGTCTTGGCCCGCCACTGGCAAAAACATAAATAAAATGTTATAACTGGAATTGTTTTCATTTTTTACTAGGCTGAATATACATTTACAATTTTAACTGGAACTTGGGACTTGGGTACGTTTACTTTAGAAAAAAAATATGTCAACGTGCCTTATGACAAGCCCGCTTTCATTAAAGATACTTTACAAAAGTTATATTCGAATTAACAGGCTGAAACTCTTTGATTAATTAGCGTTAACTGGATGGCAAAGCCCTTCATTATTGAGATAAAAATGAATAATTACCCTTTGTCCGCACTGCCATGACAACTTTGTTACGAATGCCTGGAATTATTCCCCTTAATTCTGGTCGGTACAAGTGCTATGGAACCCCATAGAAAGAATTGTGTCAAAAATAACTAAAATGGAGTCTTATTCCCAAAGTTATAATAAGTTCTGGCACCCTGCTAACTTGTATTGCTCAATCATGGTCCATTAATAATAAGATTGTTACCCAGTAATGAAGTCATAAGAATTTCCAAAATTATCATTGATACAAGCATACCTACTGGTACTGGGTACTATTGATTTTGGTGGCAGAGTATTGATATTGAAGAAAGAAAGAAAGAAAATTATTTATTTGGTGCAATAATAATTGTAACATGTTATTCCTTAAAATAATATTTAAAAATAATAATAATGCTATCAAAATGGTGGCCAACCAGCTAATGCCAAGACAGTTTTGTCAAGGCGCTGTTTTGCAGTGAACCCAAAGTTAACCAAATACTGGCATATATTTTAGGTAAATCAACTAAAATGCCGTTCTCACTGGTCAATTTTTACGAAAAATGAGAAGATATTATAGTCGGAGAGCCGGCCGTGTAAAAGTTCTTTGGGTCAGATACATGAACAATTTTATGAATATAGTCTGAGAAACCATAGAACTAAAGGTCGCTTCCCTGAAAATTCCTGATTGTGTTTGCATGCAAAATTATGACCTCACTTACGGTTGTAATTCCAGACATTGTTATTATAAAATCATAAGTTACATGAAAAAAATTAACGGGAAAATAAAGTATTCTATGAGTAGAATTGAGTTCAGTTGAGTCGACAAGCTGTCGACTCACATTCGTGAATGTATTGTCATTCTCGAACGTGAGTCGATCACAGTCAAAGGAATCAAAAGTGGAAGAACGTATCTTCCACTTTTTTCAGTTGAATTGTAACAATTTGTTTACTTAGCTAAATAATTTCTTAATATACAATTATTGTGCCATATAAATCACTTAGTCTTTTATCCTGGCCTTCTAATGACTACGTAGGTAGTTTAAGGACTACTGGTAAATAAATATTTAACTACAAATATCATATGTCTGATAATAAACGATGTTTGAAATATGTTTTCTTGGATCAAATAACCGGCCTTTAGCATTATTATATTGTACATTATTATCTGGCATCCAATAAACTCACCTTTATGTAACGTGATGATAAGGTCGTAGACACAGACATCCGAATATACAATTAGACTGGACAAGCCGCCAAGTTTATAGGCAGTCCCAGTGTCGCAATTTCTTTTCGGTTCTTAGCTGTGAAAAGTTATTATATTTCTTGGTAAATTTACTGATTCATGTTATGATGGCATGTTACAATTGCACAGGATGGCATTTTGGGAAAAAACGGTAATTTCTTCTAATATTCGTGCGTCTTGACTCGTCTCACAGAGCGTAAACTGGCAGCCAGTGTATGCTCGTTGAGCTTACATTTGTCGCACTTTAAAACGCGGCTTGCCCCATCTCCTGTATTGGGAAATCTGTGGTCGTAGATCATTGTAGAAAAACATACAATATACCGTAATAGATTCCTGTAGTGTTATTATCATTGAAAATAATGTATTTCTCATAAGGCAATATTGCCTTGGAACACGCAAAATACAAATTACCTTTCACAAAGGACTTACCTTAAAAATAGATACTCGTATAATAGAGTTCGTTGTTTCATAAAGATGATTTTCCTTAAGTATTATGGGTAGTTGCTATATTGGACGGTTTCAGGTATAAGTGATCAATTTCGTAATCCTAATGGTGTTTCTAATAATATTGAGAATGTTTTATTTATTGTTTTTATACCTGACATATGAATTTATGTGTTATTAAGAAACTACCAGAATCTGTACGATTGGCTGGGCAAAAATAGCAGTATCTATAAAGGGTAAAATTTAATGTCATAGCGCTACTACCCGTTCTGCAAATTCTTTTAGCCTCCTAAGGCATCCAGTAGGTAGTTATGATGAAAATTGTATTCAATTTTGTCACCACACGGCTAACTATGTCAAAGTATATTTGACCCTAAAAAGTTTGCAAAGAAACGTAACAGAATAATTTTACTGGGTTAAAACAAATTTAAACTGTTTATACCAGTTAATAACATAGCGGTTCGCGAAAATGGCGGGCAATTGTAATCATACAATTACTCGGCGCTAATTGATGCTAAACTCAATTGTGGAGCAATCCACTCGAACTTCAGACGCCCGAATTGCAGTAAAATTTTAATTAGCCAACGCGGCAAATGTACTCTCGCTCAGCCCTGGATGGTCGTGTAAAGCTGTATTGGTAAAACTTCGGAAGTGAACTTTTATTTGTGTGTTTCTATATGTTGTAAGTGGTAAGTCACATAGTCTTTACAACATCAACGAGGATATACTATTACTGTAAAATGTCTTAGAAACATGTGTTCTGAAATGCACAGTATCGATTTGCGTACGATAACACATTTTTATTTTTTTATGAGAGAAAGTGATTTTAAACGTATTTGTTAAGATTGATATTTGCATATTTCATTGATAAGTTCACTTTATGTGGACATATTTAATATAGGTAAATAAGGATTTATATGTCGTAATTTTAGGTTGTTCAAAAATGTATTTAAGATAAACACTAATAAAACAGCGCATTGCACCAATTTGTTATATGAACGATTTTGATTAATACAAACATTAAAATAACTTACGAAAACTTAGGCTTTCTAATTTCAACTAAAATATACCTCAACATTTGATATCAGAATTTTAGTAATAACACAGACGAGTTCTGGAGTGGACATCGCATCTTGGCAAGCGTAGCATAGAATGATTTCCGGCCCAATGGACCGACGTCTTGCGAAAGGTCGCTGGTGGAGGTTGGATCGGAAAAGCGAAAGAATCGGGATATCTGGCGCAAAAATTGGGGATACCTATGCCCACCAGTGGACTGCGATAGGATGCAAAAAGAGAGAGAAATACAAAACAATCCGCTAAAATACAAGTCGTGCAATTATCGGAAGTTGCCAACTACGCTAAGACCAGTCTTTAGAATTGGCAAAGCGATGGTAAAGGCGGATTCGGCGTAATTAAGCCGTATTCAGTGCATTTCAGGCGGCGTGTATCGTCGGGCGCAGGACGAGTGCACTGCGGAATTGAATCGAGGATTCACAATGAATGCCCGGCTATGTAATTGCGCTTTGTCGAATGATTTAAAGTAATCATTCCAATTGGCTGATAAAATTATAATCGAGTTTTTTATACTTCGTTATTCAAGCTGTAAAGTTCACCGCCGACTACTAACGAGTTTCGTCGTAAAGGTAAGGCGGGAATAAGTTTTCAGTTTACATAATGAATAATTTCCTTATTTGTGTTTTAAGTCTTTACCTTGCATAAAATACAAGTAACTTGTCTATTATACCAAACCAGTAAAAAAAAATACCTCATGATATCAATTAGTATACACTGAAGTAACCATAATGTTACATAATAAACGTAAACGCACCTTGGAATATAAGCAAGACCATGACCAAAAGCACCGAGTACGGCCTGCTTACTGTAAGAAAATAACAACAATTTAACTTCCTCATAAAAGATAAGCCGATTCAAATCACGCATCAATATGGAAAATATTTGCATGAAATATTTGCTTCATTGGGTCCTTTCAATGTTAGGAATTGATCAAGGTCAGACGCCGATATTATTTGGGGAAAAGCCCTTTTCCCGTATCGCGTCCCTTTCCGGTACAAATAGCGATATTTTGAAAAACATTTGAAATATAAATAGGCCAACTGAGTAGATTTCCGATTTTCAAAGGACCATGAAAGGCAACAGATTTTGTAGGTCTGCAAAGAAAGGGTCGCTCGTTACTGCTGTAATTGCAGACTTATTGGACTCCAGACGGGAAGTTTCGCGTGCGATATTGGATAAAATTATGCTCCCGTAGGATAGCTATCGCGGATCCTTTATATGGAACTATCGGAGCGTGAAAATCAGATTGAGGATTTAATTTCGGGTGGGCGCGGCAGAGGGCGTGCGCGCTGCAAGTGTACACCAAAATACAATTTGTCTGCTGAATCAATCACAGTCGGGAAATGTATACTTCTTTGTGGATTTTTTCAGGTTTTGTTACTCGGATTGGTTTTTCGTTGACCTGGGACTGCTTAGGTCGAAATTCCTAGCAGTCGAAATCCTTCTTTAACCAAGTTTTGCCTCCAAGGTACGAAGATACCTGTCTCCTTAACCAAGTTTGTAAGTATCCTTTTTAATATAATGGAAAAGAAAAAATAAGTAAGTAAACCTATGAATTTTCGTAAGCGCTTTGCCTTTTCTGTAGGTACAAATATAACAATAATGACAGTGTGAAAAGTAAATTCCATGCGCTTCCTATT
>PQWD01012541.1:0-39119 GCA_019425675.1 Leucinodes orbonalis | reverse complement strand
ACTGCGACGCATGCGACTAAATTCAATATAAAAACATATTTATTTTTTGCTGATAAATTAACATTATACATACATAAATCTGATAACTTAAATATTCATTCTTAAGAATTGAAACCTAGGATGCCCCAGTTATTATTTCTTTACCTGAGGCAAATGACCTGGTTATGAGAGTAAAGTATGTCCACTTGACTTCTACGATGGAGTCATGAGTCGAAAAGCTCTTGGCACACATTACTGTGTGCATTATGTAAGCTTACGCATGTGTTTCTACTTACGTATTCCGTTTGACCATAGATGTCAAGAGCTACAAAGTAAGAACATAATGAATATAATTCATCTGTAGATGGTCTAGAACTCGTTGGGGATAAATGTCCCCACAAACAATAGAATTTATATAGTCTTTCCCTGATAATCTTTGGGCAGATATACAAATATTCCTTTACTTTAAGGTTGATCACCATTAGAGGAAAATTCATTAAAATTGAAAAATATGATGGACTGGCTCTATCTCTTAAACGTATATTTAAGAATTGATTAATGTGTGTGCTTTTAAGATTATATTGTAGCGTCGTTATGTTATAGTTATTGGGGTGTTTTTTTGCAAAGGATACTTACATTAATCAAACATAACATGCATTCCTTAAATATACGTTTAAGAGATAGAGCCAGTTCATCATATTTTTCAATGATATGAAATACTTATTTCATATCATTCTATTATTTTTAGAGTGTCTGTCTTTATAATATTTACTTTTACAACTTTGTCGATTTTTAACTGAAAGAATTGGTACCAGTACAGTAACAATAATAATTATTGAATGCATAAATTGTTTATCAGTTTTAATAATAATAAATACTAAAAAATAAATGAATATCAAATTTTTTAAAATCATCATTGTAACAATGCATTTTTGCATTATACAGCATTAACTTTTGCGATGTTGACAAATATATTTAAATGCATATTTAACTAGCTTCACCCGGATACATAAACACATCTAATCAAGAATGAATGAGATCAAACCAGCGACCCTCAGCCTCTGACCGAGCTGGGCGACTTGATTTCATAACATTTGCATAAATCACATTATTACAACTTAATACATAAAGTTCAAATGAACATATTAGACTAGATCAAAGGTCATTTAGAAGGATTGATTTGGTAATTTTAAAAGTGAAACCTGACAGCGGCAACTCGTCACCCAACGCATTGAATCGAGGGCATCGCAGTGATATCTAATTTGTTCTCACAGATGTTTTACTGGGCCATATCATTAGCCTAGAACACATTGTTATTTTGCCGCTAGCTGATACGAGTATCAACACCAACGAGTCTCTAACGTCTTACTGCAGAGCCCAGGCCTTCGCGCTCAGCATAGCTATGAGAGATCGGGGCGTAAGGCCACTGGCCAATGGGCCGAATTTCGAGTATATGAACCAGTTTTAATTAAGGTAGGCCAATTAAAATACTTACAATGAGACTACATTTCTTTATCTTAATCCTTACGTGTAAACCGACTTCACGTGCCATTCGAACAAAAAATATTATTTTTAGACATCTGGGTTAAATTTAAATATACTTATTTCTGAAGTCATGATCTCTCCTAAAGAAAAAGTCGCAGTATCCAGTCATTTCATTCCCTATCACATTCTTGATCCAGAAACACTTTATCAAGGTATACAGCTATATAGAACGGTACACGAAAGATGACATGAGTGGTGGCCTCCCGCGCAATATTAAGAATATTATAATGAAAGCGTAACAATAGATTTACTAAATACTAAAAAGCATCTAAGCGTAAAAAAATACTTCAGCGCAGTGGTCTTTCGTGAATCGTAGTATACCGATTGTAATAATTAATAATATATGATAATTGGTATGGCAGAGAAAATTAAAAAAGAACCGGCCAAGTGCGAAAAGGACTCATACTCCGAGGGTACTGTATAAACCTGTAGTAGTAGGTAGATAATGTAAGTAGAAGCAATAATATGTAGCTTTTTAGTTGCTGTTTTTTTATTGCATACAAATAAGTTTGATTTAGTTACATTTAAGCTGAGATAAATAATAGGTTATTGTTTATCTAAACATTTAAGAAATATTGTAGACCTGAGTAGTTGAAGGATCTTGAGAGACAGATAGCCGTACAAGATTGACGGGCGATCAATAGGAAACAATAGAACCTTAATTTTCAAGGTTCAAGTTTTCTTTTTTAAATTCTAAAAAGAAAAGAAAAATAATTGCGGTCTGTCTCCGGAAAGTTAAGTATGCTTTGATTGACATTAAGCGAATGAGTCGCTATCGATCCACACACATGCATAGGCTATTCAAGCCAAGGATCTCACCTGAAATCTGTATATATCCCTTAGATTCCTTAAATGACTTATCTTCTTGACAATACCTACTTAATAGGATACGATGACTGTTATTTGTAATTCCACGGTGAGCTGTGACCACTCTCTCGTTACGGGCGTTGCATAAGTGCGTCCGCGTGAACAAACAGGTAAGTTCAGACGAACGGTCGGCGACCTCTCGTGTATTTGGCAAACTGACGGACCATTTACACTTTACGTTTTGTATATGGGTACTATCAGTATGAAATATGTAAGAAAAACCTCAACTAATAGTGCTTAAGTAGTTGCTGTAAAAAAAGCAGGGTCTGAAAAACTATGAACAGATGCGGGCAGGTGTTGGCTGGTGCTGTAAAAATCGAGTTAAATGGGATTTCTAGTAGAAATCTGTGTGTTGTGCTGCCCTTTAACAATGGTACACCGAATTGTCCATCTACGTGCGGTTTCTGGGACCTCTGTATGGTTTTATTTGCCATACAAAGGCGATCAAAGTGGCCCTAAATTGGTCGCATTATTTAACTCGATTTGATTTCGACTCGATAAGAAGAAGAAGTAGTAACTGTAATTTCATTATCTGATAAATTTTAAAAATAAAAAATGGAATAGCAAGCACAAATGCTCACTCAATTATCATTATCATCCCAATGCTTTTTTCCCAGAATATTTAGTCACATTTATGTTTTCCCGAATATTTTCTTTTTCATCATATACATATACATTATTATTCATCTATATACATATTTTTCACGGATACATTCATCTTTTCTTCAACTTACAAATTGCAACTTTATTAAAAGACGAGACTAATATTCAAATAAAAATCTTTTGAATTGCTAAATGGTCCATTCAAAAAATATTTGTCCGAGTGGATTATCAAGTGGATACAAACCGAGAGTAAAGAATGCATTTACATGAACATTTTAAAATGTACCTATTTTATTTACAAATAAAATCGTCTTGTAAAAACGACAGTCATTTTGTTAAACTTTCGTCGGTTCCGTGGGCGAGATGCTATCGCCAATACATCCATTATGTTGAATACTAATGCTCTGTGGCTCCCAATACGATGGGCCAATACGTTGCGTAATGAAACCTATCACTGTGGAATTGTCCAGAATGTAAATATACGATTATTTAATTTCGCATAAAAATGGCGAGTTTATACATATTGTGTAACATACTATGTGTTTTTTGACACGCCCTTTTGTCCAACTTTGGACTAGTCGGACGGAGTTGATCTGTGCTGTCCTAGTTTGAGATTATTTTGGAAGACGAAAAAGCCAGTATTTTAAGTAACCATCGTTCCCGCAAAACATTGTGAGAGAGCTAACCAGCTCGATGGACAGTTTTAAGTCTAAATTTCCATGCAATACATGGTACGAATGTATGAATGGTCACTTCTCCGGAGTGACCATTCATACATGGCTTTTTCATACAGAGGCTTTGCTAGACCAAACGAGCACACAAAAGACAGAGGCCATGCCAGACCGTACGAGCACATGGTTCATCTGAGTTAATGACACCGTCACCCATGAACATTTGCAATACCAGAGGGCAAAGAAATGCGTTGCTGGCCTTTAAAGTGGGAATACGCTCTCTTCTAGCTAAAATATATGCGGGCGGGCATGAAGCTGAAGACTATTTATATGTGAAACACTTTTACTGGCAATAAACAAGTTCTAGGTAATAGAATTTTGATTGTTATTATGTAGGCAGATACGCACATACAACCAGTGAAATGGTAGGCTAAAAGTTTTAGCTACCTACTAGATTGAAGACTTTAAAACCATTTTTTTGTTTTGATCTATTTAAAGTAACTAACTGCTGATGAGAATAGCTCGAGACACTGATATCTGGCGCAGAACTAGGGAGGCCTATGTACTGCAATGGACTTCGAAAGGTTGGAGAGAGAATCTGCTGATTTTGGTAGGAAAACCATCAATAAATTGTTATGTTTGAAATTTCTTGATGTCTTATACCGTTTGTGTGATTACGACTATGAGCTACCAAATGAAAACGGGTCCAATTATTACTATTATAAATACTTTTTTATGTGATAGCGAGCACACGAGCAGACTTCTCTTCTGATAATAAATGACGCCGTCGCCCATGAAAACTTGCAATATCAGAGGGCAAAGAAATGCATTATTAGGGTTCCGTAGCCAAATGGTATAAACGGAATCCTTATAGATTCGTCATGTCTGTATGTATATATGTCCACTATAAGGTTTTGACACGAAAAAAATAATATATTTGGGGGTTGATTCAGTTCAATATGAATATATTGAACTGAAACTCAAAAACTTTATACATCGTACCTACACGTGTCGGGCATGAACCACTATTTTCATAAAATAAAGCTGTAGAAGGTGCCTAAGTAAATAAAAATTATTTTATTTTATGTTACTTGCTGCCGCAGAACCCTCCTATTACATATTATTTTGAAATCAAGGGTAAGGTTTTAAAAATATATTATTCATATTTTTTCCATAATCAAATTATCAATAAATATATTCATTAGTCACTAAACCGGTATTCGAACCCGGAAACGATCACGTTTAAGGTGATTAAGTGCAGCGAGGTCGAGGTTAGGTAACTGTAAACAATACCATTAAATTATAATATAAAATACTGAATATTCTGTCATATTAAGACCCTTTAGGAATTTTCTTTTTCATAAAAAAGTTGATCTTGGTTTTCTCTTGGAACTTTATTTTTGCATATTATGATATTTTAAAACGCGCTTATGCGAAAATTAAATCAATCTAAATATAACCCAAAAGTGGCCAAAAAGCCATGGAATATTCTTGTAACATTTTAGTTTCTTAGATTTTCCTTTATTCACCATAATTTTATTGTTAATCGTAACATAAACATTGAGTGGGGATTACCGTATTGAAACTTATTTAACATAACATACCCATATGGCATTTGTGTAATTCTGTTTGTTATTTTGGCCATTCGTGGAAGTGGTATTCTTTTCTGTTGTCCGGTTTGTGTACACACTCAGAATTATAACGCGGATTTTATTTAAATTGCTATGTGAGACGAGAAAGTTAATTACGCCCGCCCAAGTACTCGTAAGTTTTCGCGATTCGCACTCATTGAATCAAAATCAAAAATACCGCTTCAGATTGCGTAAATTAAATCTATCCCCTTTTTATTATCTTCCGGTGGTTGATCAAATGCCCGAAACCACGGTAATTGCGAAGTCATATTTACGCGATCATTAGATCAGTAAATTAATGAATTATCGCATTGCATTGAGCATTTTGACAATTTATTATATCCGCGCGCGCGCCTGGGCCGCCCTCCGGCATATCGCAGCCGCCGACCCGCCTCACCCTATATTTAATTGAAAATGATTTAAGCCAGCGTTTTTTATTTTTAGTATCGTAATATGTATTTATATCATTCGCAAAGCATTTTACATGATTTTTATGGTTTCAAACTATTTCATTCAAAAATATTTATATATGATTTCCATTAGTACCAAACAAACAAGATTGCCATTAAATAATAAAAAATATAACAGTGCATAAAACGAAGAACAAGGAGAGGAAAGTATTTGTTTTTATCAACAATATAAAAAGGAACAATATAAATAATCAATTTTGGTAATATACAATCGTAAAAATTTGTTCTAAAATAATCTGGATACATTCCAAGCAGACAACAAATTGCTCATCGCAGTAAAATAAAGATTTATCTTATTGCTGCCATTTGTATTCTTCGATGCGTGCGGAATAAATAACGATAGTAAGCTAGACTAAATTCTCTTTTATTCGGCATGGTGGTTGAATGATTTCAGAGGTTTAACATAGTAGATACTTGTGCAATAAAACGGTTTTAAGGGGTTAAGACCGTATCAACAGCTTTTAATTTTGTGCTTCTGGTGTTTTGTATTTTGTATATATAAATAGACTTAATTGTCTTTGCAAATAAATGAATCATCGTAATTAATAATAATGTTTTAACAGTGATGTAAGAGAACTTAGAAGAAAATATATCTAATCGTTTAAAAATATCCACAGATATTAATTAACACAGATATCTTGCCCCAAATTTTGCTTACAGTATCGGAACTAAACAAAACTTTTTTGCAATTCCATAAATAGTAGACTAACACTAAAAACACCATACCCCATACCTATACAAATAGAAAAGTTTATATAAATGTTTTTATTGCACAAAGATCGGACCCCGAAACCTTGCTGTAGCTGAATTCGTAACCATAGTAAAATTTACTTATAATTTACTACAATAAATTTAAGACAAACATGATCATACATATTTAAATATCGAGCAGGCGTCGCTGACAGCAATTAAACCATAAATTAGTCCTTAAAAGTCGCCAGCTTTCACAATTAAATTCGGTAGTCTATAATGAATATACCGTTGGGCGAGTCGAGCGCTACGCGCAGTCAGGTCGCGCGCAACGCTTCCGTTACACTATTCTGATATAACTATGACAGTTTTGCCCATAGGGAGTGGTAAGGGGGCCAGCGTAGTAGGTCGTCGTGCATAATATGGTAGACGGTGCAATACTTCATACTGTTAAGGCGTCGATCAACTTATTGTTTGCCGGTACGTTCGTGACCTCTGTCTGGTTTTGAGGTTACTGGATTGAAACTTGCGGCTATTGTTGGGATCGGATAAAATTGATCTCACATTGTTTCATTTTTATTTGGATTTGTTAGGTTAGGAAGCAGTTGTAGAAGCAGTAAGCTCTTTGTTTAGCAACGAAAAATTGATCGAAAAGAAACCTTAAGAACTAAAACTAGTAAAATTAATTTTTAAATTGTAATTATAATTTAATTATAATTAGCCTAGCTCACATAATATCAAAACCGAATTGTCATAGTCTGTACGGCACGTGTTTTAAAATAAATTACTATATATGTATGTTTGCGATAAAATTCGATCATTCTTACATCATAAGAATGTTACTTTTACCTAAAATGTTTACTCTGTGCTTTTTGACGATGAAAAATGCCACTAGACCTAGTTGTACTTTACCTAATGAAGGTCAATACAAACTGCCTCATAAAAGGACAGTTAAGCTACATTTTTCAACATTTCCACAGCCTTCAATATGCATGATGCACCTCGAAAGCTAACCGTAAAATTAGTAACGGCGCCTCCAAACTTTTGATGAACATTGTCTCCCGGCGTGAAAAAATTCGGGAGCCTTGAACGGAACATAAATATTCAAGCCGTCACCAAATTTCACAAAGGTCCACCAGCCTTTGATTCATGTGACGCGACTGTTGGCCAATCATATGTTACTGTTGGCATTTAATCAGTTTCATAAAATTTTATAATTTTAGATTAATTTCATATTAATCTAAAATTAACCATATTATTATGGATATAAACAAAGAAATACCACAACAAACTAGACATTATTTAAATGTAACTATCGTTACCTACATATCGTACCTGACGACCCATTTAGTGTTGCGGTTGAGACGTCGGCTGCAATACCAAGGGTTCCGGGTTCGATCCCCGGGCAGTACAAACATTTGTGTGCATGAACATGTCTGTTTGTAATGGTCTGAGTGTTTTCCATGTATAATATGTATGAATTTACAAAAAAAAATTGTATATAAGTATGTTTATCCGTTGTTTAGTACCCATAATACAGGCTTCCCGCTTAACTTGGGGCTAGATGGCGCTGTGTGAATGTCAGTGGATATTTATTTATTTATCGTACTAGTTGGTAGTTGCTTGACAGAATGCACTACAGGCAGGTGAGGTTTATTTCGTTTTGAAAGAAGAACGCCAAATTACAATGTCATCTGGTCCTGGATATGTCTCAAGTGAGTTAGGTAACTAAGAATCATAGCTGTCAACATATTTAATTAATAATAAGCAAAAAAACCTGATTACTAAAAATACACCTTGAAAAGGGAAAAACAAGCTCTACCATATAGTGCAAACATTATATTCATTTATGGTGTTGCGAGCGGGAGCTCTCATGCAGTTGTTGGGTAAAAGGGATGCCGTTGTTAAGCAGTGTTTAGTATTAACAATTACTGATGTATAGAAATTTTAAATTAAACTAAGTTGTGAGCTACAAGTTGTGAGCATATTTCTGTATTCGGAAATGATACGTTGCTAAACGTAAGCTTTTTCTAGCAGTAGCGAGCAGGTCAGATTAGGCAAGCTAATTTATAAGTCATTTTAATAATCTATATAAATTAATATATTTTAAACGCTTTTAAAATAAATACTTTCGTATTTATTCAAAATATATGTCTCTTTAATAAATAAAAGAAACTTATCGACATTCTTCCGGGTCCAGATTTAGCTATTAGAAGCTTTTCTAAATATTCCTCAAAACCTAAAACTATGTAGATTTTAAGAGTTATCTGCTCTGTTATCCTTAATCGAATTACTACAATATCAAATTTATTAAGCAGCAGTTACAATGCAACAAATGCGGTATTGCACTATCTAACCTAAGAACTGTTATTGGTTGCTTAGGTCTTACCTATAAAAATAGTATCATGTGCTAATAGCCTGGCGCAGACGCCACGTGTTTGTTAAGTAGGTACTATTTGCCAATTGTGCATACAATAGCTAGGGCCGCCTACCATCACAGTCTTGAGTAATCGGGGAATCTGCAAACGAATGCCCGTATCAATAGCTTGCACAAAACAAACGTGCTAACGGAACATCCTTGTTGTGTTAAAATTGTAAAATTTCAGAACCCGAGAACGATTGTTGGCTAATGTGATTGAGTGGTATCTCTATACCACTTTAGGTTAGCGAATCATTTAGGTTTTAATGACGTATAATATTAGGATGGGACTGGTCAAAAGCGTAGTGGTTAGTTTAACTGTTTCACGATCGTCACTCTCTAAGTCGCGTCGTGAATCTTCTGCTGGGTAAAATCAATGATATTCCGTATATATAAAGGTAGATACGCCATCCGTGCCTCAAAAACGAACCGCCGAAGAGTGTACAGTTTGTACTCTTTTGTTTAGATAAATGTGTTCGAAATATGTGTATGTGTGCTGTCACTGAATTCGGAACACTTTTTTCGATTGTTTTGTGAGCATATCACGAATCCATACTTTTTTACATCATTGGGTAAAATGGACAGATTATTGCAATTAAAAGAGACGCTTCGATATAAAGCAGACTGTTATGGATAGTATTGAGTTGCAAAGTGTATAAGGCCAGTTATTCGTTGCACCTGTGCGAATGGTCCACATAACTCGGCGACCGACTAACACCGGTACAAAAAGACGCGACATGCGATAAGTAGGCTGATTAGAGTAGCATTTCCAACGCGTCTTTAGGTAGCTCATGTTTTGCGCAGGTACATCGGTGAGTCTTATAAACTATGTAGAGTAAAGCAAAGAGAACAAAAATCTATATATATCACATACAAATAAACCTCACAATAATGTTATTGTCGGTTATGTTCATTGATTAATTCAATCATAACTAAAGATGCAGGTTCGTAACCGTTAAAGGCCAAGTATGAAATTATTATTTAAAACGTAAACATATCTCTTAGTTCGTACGTGGGTTCTGTATCAAGTAATTGGGCGTAAACCTGTCCGCACACTATTTGGGAAATAAACATAATAAATGTAAACAAAAACCCAAAAAGCCAAAAAAAATTTTAAACTAAGTAAAAATTAAAATGATAAATATAACTTTTTCATGGCAAATGTAAGCAATGAAGTAGACAACTTATCTAGTGGCAATTGGTGACTGTCACCTATAAAAAGTGATTCTGAAAAAGGAATAACATTGTCCTTGCTTAAGTGTGACGTAAAAGAGTTCGTCTCAGATTCCAGTAATTCACAGTCTCACCCTTCAGCCATGAACAAAGGTGTACTTTTGTATTGAAATATATTTTACTTTATATCCCTGAACACCAGTATATCTAAATCATAAGAAACCTACACATACGAATAAAATTTATTTAGAGAAATATTATCTGAATATTAAATAAACCCTTCATTTTAAATACTGATTATAACAGTTTTTTCCCAACAGTTATTTAAATAGTTGAGTCATGACCCTATCGATAAGGTCACGTCCAATATCAAGGACGTAGTAACCTTTATTTAAATACACGTAAAGTTATGCCTTTATGACAAATGAATGTTTATTGGGTATTAAGGTTCAATTTTATTAATTATTAGGTGTGCCCTGTGGTGTTACCTGCTTTATAACATACTCGTATACACCTGCAGCAAAATTCTAAAACTAAAAACACTTAACTACATAACAAATTTTAATAAAATTGCTTTATAGTAAGTGTTCAGCGCGGGTAAGTTACAACATAACTTTATTTTGTAAAATAAAAGGTTATTTCTAAAATAAAAGTAGCCTAAGTATTACCTTATTATATCAGATATTCATTAAAAAAATCTGTCAACACCATCTCAGAGATAACACGAATAAAACAGAAAGATAAAAAAGAAAAGTTATTTTGGTGTGTGTACCGTACATTATATGCATGTAGTAAAAAGTTGATATTACAAACAGATCATCATCATCATTATCAGCTCATTAAACGTCCCCACCGAGGGGCACGAGCCTACCCGTATAGGGTGATTAGGCCTTAGTCGTCCACGCGGGCCCAGAGCAGATTGGACGACTTCACACACAACCTTCGAATCTCTTCGCAGGCGTGCATGAAGGTTTCCTCACGATGCTTTCCTTCACCGTAAGAGCGTCGGATAACGTACATATATTTTTCGAAAATTCGAAAATACATTGGTACGTGTCGGGATTTGAACCTCAGCCCTCCCGGTAGGAAGGCGACAGTCCACACCACTGAGCCACCGACGCTCTATTACAAACAGATACTCATACATTTATATGTATACATAATCATAGAAATATATTTAAAATTAAACCCACATCCCGCCACTACTATTGTATATGTAATTTAGTATTACATATAATATGTATTTTAAAATTTTTGTAATTATATGTAGGTCCTGCGTCATCATGTGGAAACCTGCGCACGCATATAAAGGAATTCAAAGGTTGTGCGTGAAGACGGTCAATCTGCAACTGCGCGTGAACTAGGCATACACTCTTTACGTGTAGGCGCGTACTCCTTGGTGGGGACGTATAATGAGCTGATGATGGTAATAGTCCACTGCAGGCCGGCACATACCTACCACACCACTCTAAGCGAGCCCAAAGCGGATTCATTGGTGCTTTTGAACTATCTAATCAATATAAATACAATTGGAGTGTCTGTTTGTAATATTATAATAACAATTTTTTCTTTAAGCATATGATGAATGAATAAACCAATGTTTTACTTCGGGAGAATATACTATAATACGGGTAATACCGCGGGGAACAGTTTGTTTTAATAAATTAATAGGGTGGACCTTATTTAATACAATAAGACAAAACTATTAGGCTCTATATAATGTTTAAATAATCTCACCCGCTGGAGCTTGAAAGGTTTCAGTGTAGTTCTGCAACTCAGCCAGTCTGCACCCCAATCATATGTAAGGTCCAGGAATTGGTACAGGCATTGTTGGTCAGCTATCGAACTCGAATCATGATATATCATCAATAAATAAGTAGAAAAAAGCGCGAACAGCAATACGTTGTTACAACGCTTCAGGGAAAAAAATCAATTATCTTCATTAATTACTCGGAAGAATGTGGCATGATCAGTTTCACTTTTCTATTGTGTCGCTAATAAGATGGCAACACTAGATTAGCGATTTCTTAATACGTTGATGGATTTGAGCGTGTAATTAATCGTTGTACAAGTTGATTGGAAGTTAATATTTTTGTCAATCTAGCTGAAAGTAAGAATACCAGTTACATTTATAATATAGGTACAGGATAAATTCTCAAGGATAATTTAAGCTTAGTTAGTTAAAAGTAAAGATGTTACAGAAAATAAGTATAATCTAGGTATTATTATCTAGGACTTAAGTGTTTAAAACTTTCAAATGTTTGAATGTTGTTTATGAACAATAAAGATTTATTATTTATTTATTTGTGATGGTGAGATGCCAATTATAAATGAATACTTTATCCGTGGTGGTCGTGTGATTAAAATTCAAAAAGTTTTATGTGAAAGTTATGATATATATGATGGACTAAAAGTGCAACAGGTATGGTATCTGATTATATATATACAAGAATACGTATGAATAGGAATAGTTTCTCGAAAATAAAAGTTCTATCAAAGTAATAATTTGGTTTCAATTAAAATTAAACTATTTAATAACAATTCAACAAATAATATTAATAAATTACCAAGATCCACTTATCGACTTCAAGTCATGCGCAAATGGAACCTGATGGATCAACAGACAGTTTTAATATTAGTTTAAACATTATAACGATTTAAATAATCTAAAATTTTTGGTACAACATACTTTCGGGACCTTACGTCCCACAGGTGGTTGTGGTGACTCCACTTTGGTTCAGGTACAACGTAGTTTTCTAATAAATTTGGCAACTTGGAGCACAAAGTGTCCACGTCTTTAAGCGACGAGAGCCAATCATTCTTTCCTGATATCAGAAGAACGGGTGACACAATTTGGGATATGTTGTATTGCGGCGGAAGTTTGGACTTGTACCTTTTCATATTCCCAGCGGATCCCTCGTCGAAACGTTTAAACTTTTTGGAAACTACCAATTGACCATAGTGAGTAAGCGATTTACTTGAGGTACCACTGAGCAAATGACCGAAAGCTATTGACAATATTTTTGAATCAATACTTCCCTGTTCGTAGCCCGTCGCTAAGGATAGACCTGCCTCACACGTGGCTTCGGGTGCAAAGTGACACAAAATTTCAAGTATCAAATGGGTGAGCTGGTGTTTGGCGAGTAGTTCACTATAGCCTGCGCTGTCAAACGCTTCTTTAAATGTTTCTACATTAGGCGCAAGAGCTCTAGCTATCGGACTGTTGATGTGCGTCATCCAAGCAACAGGAGCCAGGTGTATAGACATTTGGACTTTCTGATTGTATTCTGGTCTAAGAGAAGCCATCACGAAGAAATCTGTGGTACTTGAGAATGGCCGGCGTAAAACAATTTCGATGCATTTGTCAGATGTAGTAATACTAATTGTTGCTGGCATATCGAAATTGCCGTGTTCATCGAATGAGTAGTTCCAAAACTCAAAGTCTTTATTAGGTTTCAATTTAACATGTTCTCGCGAATACCTGTTCCCCTATGATTGGGTGTCCACACATCATAGCAGTTACGAGCCAAAATGTATCCTAGTCCTAATTCCTCACCAGCGACGATCATGCGTCTGAAGTGTCCATTATGCCGTGCATCAACAAGATAGGGTACATTTTGGATTCTGCACACTTGGGTAGGATGCGGAAGCGGTGAGGATGTAGCCGTCGTCAGTTGTGATTGTGTGTTCTTCTGTGCGATAACCATGTTTAGCGGTGAGCTCCGTGAAGTTGAGGTAGGTATCTTCGTGGAGGCTAAGCTGCTTGAGCTCGCGCGCCTCGGCAGGGCATAAGACACCGGCGCCTCGCACGAGTAAACCCCGACGTGTTAGCATTGTCCCGGATAGTATTACAATAACTATTATTATATTAACCGCCACAACGCCACTGAACACTTCCATTGGCCGAGTTTATCTTGATACGCGGAAAGTTCAAAAACTTGTGTTTTCATTGTAAACAAGTATCCAGTTTTATAATATTCGATTGACCTCAGTGTTAAGGTCTTAAGAAGCCCTCGAAACTTAATCGACACGAGTACTCATTGTACTACTCGGGAGTAACCGGAAAATGTTTTATCGACGCCAGTATTTATATGAAACTGTTATTGTGTATGACGTGCTATCATTTAATTGAAGGTTATTCATTAAACATGCATAAATAAATTTATGGATCTGTTGCTGTTATGGTTTTATAATATTTTTGGTATTATATTAAGCTTTGAATGAAAACATAGTGAGCCCCATAAAACAGCATACATTTATTAGTTCAAATTTACGGCAACCAATGTTTTGAATGTGTACCTAAAACTGTTTGTACATGTGGGATAAGATTTTTTAGAAGAGTCAATCAATTGTCTATAACTTTTCGCTGCACAGACCTCCACACAGCATTTCTATTTAGCAAACAGCAGATAAAGTCGTAATAGTGTATTACGACTCCGACCGCGCACAATACCAGTAGCCTTAGCAGCCAGGACCAATGGCTTGACGTATTTGCCAACGCTCAACAGAGAGGACCTAGAGACTCGAGATAATATCTTTAGGGCACTAATTTTGTAAAAGATGCCACAGATCGTTTTCCATAAGTCTGCACATTGCCGTGTTGTATAGCAAACTTAAGCATTACCCAGAAAGATAGTTCTGAAATGATTCTAATACTACTTATTTGTCTATATAATTGAGCGTGGGTTGCTAATTGGTGTAGACTGTTGCCTTCTAATGTGGAGCGTGCAGGTACAAATCCGCACGTGCCAATGTATTTTCGAATTTTGTACGTTATATGTCATTTTGTTTTGTTCTATAGTGTGATGCGGCTCCCCTTCAGGGACTGAACCCACGACCTTCGGATCTAAACCCTACGCCCAGCACACTAGATAGGAGATAGTCGAATAGAAAAAGTATATATTTGAGCATGGTGGCTTATTGCAGGTTCAAATCCGCTACTTACTATGTCTGTTTCGATTTTCTCGAATTATATGTACGTTATCCGACGCTCTTACGCTGATGGAATTATCGTGAGGAAACTACGTACGCCTGCGGAGAGTCAAAAGTTGTGTGTAAAGTCGTCCAATACAATTGGGCCCTCGTGGATGACTAAGGCTATACATCCGTTACGGGTAGGCTCGTGTACCTCGGTGGGGACGTATTTAGGACAAAGCTTTCCTTCTTTCTTCCTTCCCGCAAAGCCTCACATTCGGAATGATATGACTAATCATATTACGATACAGTGCTTTCGCTTATTAATATTAAATTCCAGAAAACTTATGTAGATATTGACAGAGAATGCCTCTAGGCAATAAGTTCGCACTTGTACTGCTTTTTTGTTACGGTGCATAAACTTTTAATAAATAAATCAACAAATATAATTTATTGTATGCCAGACGGTGTCACTACAAAATCATCATCGAAAAATGAATCAAAAAAAGAATTATACAGTAGTGGCGTATTTCATAAATTGTTTACTATACACTTTTTTTTTATAATTGTATGTTATCAACATACTCTGTAAGTCCCACTGCAGGGCACAGGCCTTCCACACAGCATGCTTCGGGTAGATTGGCGTAAGCCACCACGCAAGCCAATGTGTAGGCTAATATGTAGCCGGAGCGACGACTTACGGTGCCCTCTGAAGCACGCCAAGATAAGTATATTGCATCACTTTCCGGTTAGATTAACGTGTTGTTTATTGAGCAAAAACATTATTTGTTTATTTAAAATAAAACACAGATCAATATAATAATTAGTTATTCAAAGACAAGGTTATATTTTGAAGCAAGTCCGGTGTCGAGTCTCAAATTAATCTTCCGCTTGATTTCTATTCGGAGCCTACTTTTGAAAATACGTGTATCATCCTAAAATGAACACTTCCTTATTTTGCAAAGATTTTACAACAATAAAGAAATATTTAATAAAAATTGTGCTTAATACTTCCTGAAACATGAAATTAACATAATATGTAACGATGTGATAAAACAAAACCGCTCTTAATGTACACCCAGGCTTATCTCTTAGATTTTTCCGCATAAGTTCAATGTCAAGTACAATTGCGTAAATGAGTTTAACACTAATAACTCTATGCAACGTCATTCCTTATAATGTCTAATGAGGAATGAAATTGTTTATTTAATCGATCTGCCCAGGTTTTTTCATTGCATGAACTCTGTCCACCGCGGAAAAAGGATAAACGTAGCGTATTCCGGAATAGATAACAATTGCTTCCATCCAAGGATAATGCTCTAGTTTACAGGATGGATGGTATAAATCTGCCTTGACTGAACAAATAAGTTCAGTAATATGGTTACACTTGAGCTATGAAGATGGATTTTATAAAATGCTGCCATAGAATAATTATCGTGGGTACTGTTTATTCAACTGACTTCTAATAGGTCACGTAATTTGATTACTGTAAAACGTATTTGGTTTTTGCTATATGCACTTATGTTTTTTATACTTGTGTGGTACTAATAAATTATGTTCTAGAATCAATAGCACCCATGAAACGAGTGTTATGCGGACAATATACAGGGTGAAATCGAGAACATTGGCATTTTTTTAAACTAGCTTTTGCCCGCGGCTTCGCCCGCGTTAAAGTCGGGATAACATGGCTCCACTTTCCCGGTAACGAAAACAGAATAATTTTAACACTGCAACACTGCTTCTTCTTCTTTTTCGCTTCGCATACCAATTTTTTCCTTTTCACCTTAAAAACTGGGAAAAGTCGTATATAAATTACCCCTTTTTAGGATTCCGTGGCCAAATGGCAAAAAACGGAAACCTTATAGATTCGTCATAGCTTTAGGGGCCGATTTTAGCAAAAAGAAACATGAAATATTTATTGTTTTTTATTTTTTATTATTATTATTTGTGACTTACAGCCTCATACCAATTTTTGTTTTCTACAAAAACTGCAGAAAATCAGATATGATACTTCCTCTATTTGATGGTTTGGGAGTGGATTTTAGAAAAAAAAATATGCCATATTTCTTCGTTTCTGACAAAAGTCTGCATACCAAATTTCAGGATCGTACTACAAAATTGCGGAATGTTCCATACTAACTTTCAACCCCCATTTTAGGAAAGTGGGGATTAAAACGGGACAAAAAGTAGCCTAAAACCTATTCTAGGTCACTTCTATCAACATACCAAGTTTCAATAAAATCTACCTTAAAACTGCGAAAACGGATATGATACTTCCTCCCTATTTGAAGGGTTTGGGGTGAATTTTTGAAAAAAAATTATGACATGTTTTCATTTCTGACAAATAGTCCATACCAAATTTCAGCGTCGTACTACAAAAATTGCGGAATGTTCCCTACAAACTTCCAACCCCCATTTTAGGAAAGTGGGGGTGAAAACGGGACAAAAAGTAGCTAAAACCTATTCTAGGTTACCTTCTATCAACATACCAAGTTTAAATAAAATCCGTTCAGCCGTTTAGGCGTGAAAGCGTAACAAACAGACAGACAGACAGAGATACTTTCACATTTATAATATTAGTATGGATAAGAACCTACTCGCGATTCAAAGTATATCATCCAAATATGAGACATAACTATTGATAAAAAAAAATTAAACCTGGAAATCATGTCAACACTTAGTGATTGATTAATAAAACATTGTAAATAAATAAAATCTATTAAATATGGGGTGAGGCGGGCACAGCGTGCGTTGTGGTGGAGGGCGTTGCAGGCACGGTAAGGCGGGCGCGCAGATAAAGTAGCGTACTATTTAATAAATTATCAAATTGCTCAATGGAATGCAATAATTTATTTATGGATCTTATTTTTTTGTAAAACTTAAATGATAACCTAATATGATATTAATGAAATGAAAATGAAAAAGTGTTTATACAATTAAGGCCCTTACAGAACACTTATGAATGTTAAATGAAGCTACCACTGGTTAAGACGGTAGTTTTCTACTGAGAAGAATCCAGCAAGAAACTCAATAGTTAATCTTTTCAAAATATTAGTGTTTTGGTATTAGGCTCCCATAAACATACTATAATAGAGTGCAATAATAGTAGGTCAAATTTCATGCTGTATTTAAGAAACAACAGAGTGTAAATATCTGTCATTAATGTTACCGATCGCATGGCATTGATAACGTACAATATAATTATTATCTACATTAATTGGTTTCCTTATCAATGTTATTAAAATACATACTTTTATAATGATTACCTGTTAGCTGAATTCCTTAAAAATATGATAATATTTTATTTTATTATACATTCAAATAAGCGTAATTACTGTTATAAGAAATGCCTTTTTTATTGTCGGATTTGGGCTTGTGCAGACTTGAGTCATCCTGTTTTCACTGCTACATGTGAGATTTATAAGATCACACTAGTTTAGTATGTGGGACTAGTGCCCACAATAGGTTGCTCAAAACAATATACTGTTATTTTTGTGATAAGTTTACACTCGCAAGCTGAATTGGATTTTAACTATATTTGCATAGAATCTGGATCTGCCTAAGATAAACAATAAAACTCCAATTTTCTAAAGACATTTAAATTGCAGTAATTTATTAGACATCTCAATTTATTTTCAATCTTAGAGTGTAATGCAGGCTCCCGTTAGGATCTGAACCCACGACCGTGCGTGTACTGCCATTAGCGTCGGTGGCTCATTGCAGTTTCAAATCCCGCTACTTACCAATGTCTTTTCGAAATTATATGACATTTATCCGATGCTCTTACGGTGAAGTAAAACATCGCGAGGAAACCTGCGCACGCCTACGAAGAAATTAAAAGATTGTACGTGAACTCGGTCGATCCGCACTGGGCCCGCGTGGACGACTAGGGCCTAAACACCTTTTACAGGTCGCCCCTCGGTGGGAACGTACAATGAGTTGATGGTGATGTACTTTAAATATACTAGAATTATTGAATACGTATGAAGTTATACAACAGGGAATATAATATTAACCTTTAAAACTTTGTTGAGTGAAATTTGGTATGCTATCTAAGTTATGTATATAATCAACACAAAATAAATATCCACAGACACACACACAGCGCCATCAAAGTTAAGCGTGAAGCCTGCATTGTGGGTACTAAACAACGGACAAACATACTTATATCATTTTTTTTGTAATACATGCATATTATACATAGAAAACACCCAGACCATTACAAACAGACATGTTCATGCGCTCAAATGTTTGTACTGCCCGGGGATCGAACCCGAAACCCTTGGTGTAGTAGTCGACGTCTCAACCGCTACACCAAATAGGTCGTCAAAATAATATAATACAGTAATTTCATAAAAATATACGAGATGTTGATACTAACCGGGAAGCTTAAATAACAACTATTAACTTTGTCTACAAATCAAAGATGGCGACACTGTGAAATGTAATTATAAGAACATGTTTACGTCAATATACTAGACAATTTATACGTTCAAATATTTATGACTATCAGTATGGATTCGCTGTTTCATTACTTACTTTAAATCAGAAACTAAATATTGGTATCATCTCCACGACGGTAGACGGTAACCTTTTATGATTAAATTTCAGTAAAGGTTATTTAATTTACGCATTAACAAATATATTAAAGCTATCGCAAGCCAATGAATTCGGATTCATAACATACATTTCATCATAGCACAATTTAACGCAAAACTAAGCCCCTAGGTCAGTAACCGCGTCTAAAAGCTCGTCTGTGACCTTTCACTTGTGCTCATCTCAGCCAAATGTCAGATTATTGAGTAATTACTCAGAACGTAAGCAGTCCCAATAATGCGACACTGACGAAACTCTTGAGCCACATGTTTAGGAGGCGATGGCTAAAATGCCACACGATAAAAATTCACGCCGATTTATGAGAGCTTTGCTCTGAGAAGTTTTTTGTTGAATAAAATCATTTTAACGTTGACGAAAAAAGCCAAATTTCATCAATCTAGATACTTGAATAATTATATTTCATTAATTTTATATTGCACAGGCAGCAGTGTGATGTGCTATTTAATGATGGCAGATTAGAAAACAAATGTCTTCACGAGTGCCGTATGGGGTGGTTCAACGACAAAAAAATAAGCAGAGATAAATGCTTAGGTGTCAGCTCATAACATCTAGACATTCATGGGCTTTATCGATATATCGCCAGTTGATACTGCATCGCTGCAGAGCCTCCAGAACAGCCCAAGTTTCGATGGGGTCGTAGGATTTCTCGTAGTCCACAAATACCATATACAGCGGCTGTTATATAACGAAATGGATATGGTCCACGGTGCTGGTGCTGGTGTGATATGTAATGATTGCAGATAAGAATACAAATGTCTTTACGAGTGCCATATGGGGCGGTGTAAACACAAAAGATTCAGCAGAGATTAAATGAGGAATGCTCAGGTGTCAGCTCATAACACCTAGACGTTCAAGGGTTTTATGATAAAACTATTCACAACCGTGAGGAAGGCCAAAGTGCTGCAATTGACTGCTGTTGAAATGAAAGTTACTTATTCTTCATTCATTATATATATATATATATATATATATATATATATTATATATATATATATATATATATAATATATATATATATATATAACACAAATCTATGAGAAACGAGGAGCTTCATGATGATGTCTAGTTGGTAATCGATCATTGAGTAATATAAAATAGATTACGATGTAAAAATACATCGGTATTAATTGCATAACCTACGGAAACATAAAATTAGAGAATATTTCCCAAACTTCGTAATTTAGTTAATACATGTTTACGCTAATGAAGCGTTGTGTGCAATGAGTTGGCTAATTGAAACTAGTTTATTGACGAACAAGAAAATGTTGACTTGATCGTTCGATCTTTAAATAACGTTTTGCTATTTTAATTATAAAACTTAACCTATTAGGTTGGCAACTGCAATTATAATAAACTATTGCAATTTTTGAAATCCATTTATTGGAAGACATTGTTTCAATAATATTATTTACACATTTTGTAATACTTAAAATGTTTAGGTAGATGAGGCCTCAAGGTGTTTTAAAAGTTTCATTTATCGGTTTATTAATAATGCGGACTTCCGATACTTTCGCCGTGAGAGGCCTCCATGTTAGACAATGATCCAAAACCCTCCATGATTTCATTAAAGACAGGCCTAGTATTAAGGCTAAGTGCATTTGAAACTTGATACCTGCCTGGTGAAGCTGTTAAAGACAACATCGAGTAGTCCTTCCGACAAAATGCTTACAGATATATTAAAATGGTTATAGTAGGTAAGTTTTAATATATTATTGGATTAAGGGTCCCAACATCTATCGTCCTGGGTGAAGGTGATGGGGTAGATACTTACTTATATAGCCGATAACATTATTCAATTTTTAATAATTAAGATTATGAATAGTTTTATATTGATTAGGCATAATATGCCAGACACGACTTTCTTGCTGGATTCTTCTCAGTAGATACGAACCGGTGGTAGGATCATTTCGATTTTAAAATCTTTTAAATATGACATTCCAAAGCAACCTTTAAGGTATTATTAGAATAAATCAGTTTTGAGTTCACACATTAATATTTATATTTATTTCATAGGAGGACCAACAGCAATGAAACACAAAATATACACAAATAACAACAGGTAGCCAATTATAGGTCCTCATAATAAAGATTGTATAGAAAAGAACACCCAGATAATAATAAAGAAATAAGAAGATATATTGTACATTAATAAACACATTTTATTGATAATAATATATGCCGATAAGTTAATAGCTGGACGTGTATTTAAAAGTGTGATTCCCCAGGTTTTCATTGCACAATTTATTTTGATTTACATCTGTACTGCAGCACTGGTACCTTTTATGCTATATTTCATGCATGTTTCGGACCGTTCTTTGCTTGGTGCTATTTTTAGCATGATTACTCACTACTTCGCGATTCCATGTTTTCAATGCGCGTATGGAAACGGCGGGTGTTGGGAGGAAGTACGACGCCCGACCGGACTGATATTGTGCAGTAGTTGTGTGAATACTAAATGGCAAGCTCCGTTATAATACTATACATCATTAGGAGCGAAATTATCACAGAAATAAAATTAGTGAGAGGGTAGTCTCAGAAATTTTGGACTTCTATTACTCTACAATGTTTAGGCTATACTGGCAAAAGCATTTAATTTTAAGAAGCCTAAAATTTTAACCTATTGCACTTCTAGACATAAAATATCTTCTCTCTCTCTCTTTTCAACCCATCGGAATCCACTACTGACCATAGGTATCCCCTATTTTGAGCCAGACATCTCTTCTTCTTTTCATCCAGCCACTACTATCGGCCTTTCGCAAGTCTTCAGTCCATCGGACCGGAGAGCGTCTTACGCTACTTGTGTAATTTGTAATAATTTCGTCTCTTGAAAATACAGATGTTATGTTACTTGTAACTAGTAATTTTCACGTATGTCCCTGGTATAAGATTCAGACGCTGCTGAATCCTATTTGACATGATAATTCCTATTTGTAAAAAAGTAATTCTTTCCACAACGCATTAAAATGAAATCATTTTAATATTGACAAACCTTACTTGGAATAATGACGAGTATATTTTTGGTTAGGTATTTTTATTATTTGTTTATAAGAAGCCAGATATTAGGTGCATTTTTCTCGAATCATTATGTAGCGTTTAAAGTGCTGATTGCAGCGGGCGGTGTCTTCCGCATTGTATGAATAGCTGCGGCGCCGGCGCAGTGAAGCAAACGTCGCGGTGACAACCGACTTAAACACACATTATGAAATCACCTAACAAAATTTATAGACATTTCATCTTTTTGTGGAGGTCATGAGTAAATCTGATGAAGCTCATCAATTAAAAATATTACTACTACACTTATAGGCTTTTATTAGGCGATAGACTCGATACTGAGTCGTCTTGGTAGGCACCACAGTTCCGCATATCCATAGACACTACGGCATCAAAGAAAACCGTAAAATAACGCTTAACGTTGTGTTTCGCCGACCTTCCCCCTTTTCTGTATTTTTTATCCCTTCTTAATTTTATTTTAAATTATTTGAGTCACAAACGGAATGTAATGGGCAATGTGGTACAATTGTTCCTTAAATATATTATTTTAAATTAATTCTATATGTAGTGAACACGACATGCAGAAGAAATAGTCTTAGGTGGGGTTATTAAATAAATATTTTTTCTTAATTTATGATTTTCCAAAACACGTATTGAATAAATGGTCTGGTCAGTGTAAGGTCTAGTCTGTTGGGAACAAATTTGTAGAACAAGGAATTAAATAGCGCCTACGTGCATTTATATGAGATATTAATAAATTACCGTAAAATATTAACTTGACATTTAGACCGCGAAATTTTTGAGGACACGCGCGTCATTATATTTTTAACAAATCGGTCTGTCTTGAATTTTATAAATCCTAGGATCTATATTCACCTTGAGACCACTAACTTTGAGTACGACCTAGGTCATAGAACACCGATTGATCATAGTTGAGGCTCTTTGTTGAGAACTCTTGGCTGTGGCTTAAATTTTTATGTAACCTGCTTATCATTTTATAAAAAAATAATTAGTAGCTAGTTTTCACATTTTTGGTCGATTACAACACCAAGGATTCCGGGTTCGATCCCCGGGCAGTACAAACATTTGTGTGCATGAACATGTCTGGTTGTAATGGTCTGGGTGTTTTCTATGTATAATATGTATGTATTTACCAAAAAATAAATGTATGTAAGTATGTTTATCAGTTGTTTAGTACCCATAATACAGGCTTCACGCTTAACTTGGGGCTAGATGGCGATGTGTGAATGTCAGTGGATATTTATTATTTATTTTTAGTAATTATTTTAAAACCAATTAAGACGTTCTTCGGTCCGATGAACTGACGACTTGCCAAAAGTCGCTGGTTGAGAGTGGATGAGAACAGCGGAGGACTGTGATATCTGTGTAGAATGAGAAAGACCTATGCCAATCATTGGAAGTTCAGACAGACTGATTGCAATTTATTTCATATTCAAAGCTATATAAGCCCTGCAAAATACCAGGTATATTAATAAAATAGTTTTCTATTTGAAACAAAAGTAAAATGAGAATATTGGCGATTGTCTCTTATGAAAACATAAAATTGCTCTTATACTTCTACCTATTTTAATAACCCTTTAACTGCCACTGTAACATAACTTTAACAGACACAATAGATTTTCTATTGTGTATGGAATCCTGGCGGTTAATAGGTGTTTTGACTCATGACAGTTCCTTAAGTTCCTGGGCTACAGGGTACATTACGCGTATGGTTTTGGATATAGCGAAACGTCTAAATTTATATAACAAACTTAATCTTCGACGACATAATTATTAAAATAGAAAAAAGCAGGTTTAAATTTGAATTACGAGTAACATTAGACAGCAATACATTCCTTCGGATTGCTAAATTTATCGAAACATTAACATTAAAATTGACTAGATTATAACTATATAATAATTACAAGGCCCATTAGGTTTATTTACACTACACACTATTTAACATGGGAAATTTGGGATTTCGGGTACTTAACTTTCTAATAACTGTTGTTAAAGCAAGTGTAAGCAAGCGTTGAAGAACCATGCTTGGGCTCGAAATATTGACGATCCATTTGGTGTAATGGTTGAGACGTCGGCTATTACACCGGATTCCGGGTTCGATTCGATTATAAAATTTGTGTGCTTGAACATGTTTGTTTGTATTGGTCTGGGTGTTTCTATGTATATTGTGTATGTATTTCCAAAAAAAAATGTAGTATGTTTATCAGTTGTTTAGTACTCTAACTAAAAGCTCATCGCTTAATGTGGGACTAGATGTGTTTGATGCTTGTTTTGTGAGGCAGTCTAATCACTCCGGTCGAACCAAAAATAAATATCCACTGACATTCAACAGCGCCATCTAGCCTAGAAGAACTATTACTATATTTAAGTTTTGAATAAAATAAATTAAGGTATTTTTTTGGACTACTTAATTTTGTTGGGCCTGTCATATAGTCTCAATTATTATACATACTACCGTCGTATATACATCAAGCACAATGTGTTCGTGGAATCTTGAATATGTTCCATGAGTCACGATCCGTAAGAAGAAACAACACTTTCGCTCTCTGCCGACAAGTGATCAACAATTAAATCTCGGCTTATTAAATTGCTGTTAAACGCGATCCTCGGAGATATAAACTTAAATTCTTTTTATCAAATTAGCTGCCTCTTATTTATTTGCCTTTGTTTTCTACAGGCTTGAGTATTGAGTGACTATCGAGTTATATGCTGGCTCTTCTCGAAGATCCTACTTTTTCCGAACTGATGGAAGAGTCACAAAAATATAATAATAACAATTGACGATTTAATAGTATCTGTAAAGTTGAGATCGCACCGTTATCAGAGGGTTTTAGGTTCGAATCCAAGGAAGACCGTTAGTGAAAGTTTTTTATATTTTTCTATTTTGGTTAGGGCTTTGCCTTAATATTTTTGTGGAATTTGCGTTTAGAAATCCACTAAAGGTGAGATTTTTATTGTAATTCTTTAAACACTTGTTTTGGAGTGTATAAGACATGAGTTATGGATCTTGGGAAATCGCTTGCATCGCAGTCCACTGGTGGGCATAGGTTATCTTTTTTGCGCCAGATATGATGTATCTACGATTCCCTAAATCTGCCTTCACCAGTAATATCTTGTAATGTTTCCGTTTTTAGGGCCGCAACAAGAAGTACCTATTATAATTCAGGAACTAATATTATAATTAAATTTTATAACTATTTGTTAATAGATTGGAAACGTTGTTTACTCAATTCATAAGGGATCAAAAATTAGTTGAGGTGAAAGTCTCACAGGTTTAGTTTTTTTCTTAGTCTGGTATGGTTAAAATTAGATTGATATATATATTTTATAAATAATACATAACTTAATGCTCTGCAGACTAGACACGGGGTACCTTTGAGTATTTAATATGGTATTATTGGTTTCTAGATAAATGAACTTTTTGCATATTGCACTAAGTAATTAACCATCGTAACAGACTCTATTTATAGCATCTTCGAATATGAATAAAGATATCGGTCAGGGCGATCGGTACGAGCAAACCTGATTAAGACAGACGCCGGTGTCTCCGCGTCTCACACAAACAAAGGCTAGGATTTGTTGCATCAGTTGTATTTACATTTTTGACGAAAGGTGTTTTACATAATATATGCGATATGGAATGTCAAGTATATGAAAAGTATACAATTTTTTATCCATTAAAATATTTTCAGTACATAGTTTAAAGTTAATTATATGTATTCGTCAACAGATTTAGACCTTTACATTCTGTTGCAAGAATTTTTGTTATTACTCTTTTCAAAACATTGCTTCTTATGGCGATGGCTACTCATATGACTATAACTTTTGAATACAGAATCAGAAACATTATGGAATCACTCATAATATGAAGTTTTGTCTCTTTCAACAAAAACAGTGTATTCTAGTTTGCCAGATGCTGCTGAGCTACTGTAGTGAAAACATTTTTGAATATTAAAATAAAAATTTCAAAAACTCATAAAGCCTGTTATTAAAGAATAGGAAATATGTACTTTTACCTGAGTTACAGACAACATCGATCTGAATTAATTCTTATTATGTATTTGTACTCATATTACAAGCTTCACACTTAAGTTGGGGTTAGATGACGCTGTGTGAAAGTCAGTTGGATATTATTTATTTACCTATAACTTTTGAAATACAGTGAAGCCATTTCTTAATGATATTCCAAATTTGGAGTCTCCGTAATATTTTACTATTTATCGGTATTTTCATTTGATGCTAAATTAATAAGAAATATTCCTTAAAATTACTACTATATGTACGATTATTTAAATACACGAATTGAAACTCTTCAGAACTTTACATTAATGATGGTATGTTAATTAGAATTCATCTAAGTGCCGAAGAGATGATGCCTAGCAGTCAATATTTATCTGCTAACCGATAAATACAAACAAATAATCTTAACACTTTTTAGTCGTAATTTTTTTTTGTGACATATCATTATTAGTAAGAGTAAAAAAACAAGGCTTAACCTCCTTTATTGTATCGAAGTATTATGTATTTTTAGATAAGTAAAAGCTATTGTGGCTTTTGTATAGGGCATTTTTAATAATTATTTCGGAATTGTGTCATATTTGAACAATCACAAAGTGATGTAATCGTGAAAATGTATTACTCAGGTTCGAGATATTGAACTTGTCTCAGGCATTGAGCGACACACTTACCCGTTGATGTCTTTACTATGCGTAACGTCCTACGTATAGATCAATTATTTTCTAAAAACGTATTAAATGTCAATTTCAAACGATTCTCGACGTTTGTAAGTTTATATTATTATAAGGATATATTTTTGAATATTAAAAAAACATGAATAAAGAGGCGTAAAATAATAGGTACAATATATCTCGTTTAGAATCCTACGAAAGTTTACAAACCTAGAAAGCTTATAAATTTGTGGCTTCTGTTACTTTTCGGTGAAATAAAGTGGGCTATTATATGCTGATAATGATGAAATAATAATAATGGGCATTATTATTTATGTAGTTAGTTTAATTATTTTATGATTAAAGAAATTATAAAAATAATATTGCATGCATACAAACAACGGAACTTACCTTTTCAGTCCTCAAGTTCGATGACCGCATCAAAGAAATTTGGACCTACTTGGATTTCAGTCCTTGTGTGACAAAAAATACTTTATGCAATTTTAATAAACAAAAGTCTCAAAATAAACATATTTGTAAAATGTTTAAAATATAAAATTTGGAATCTCATTAGATAGGAATCACTTTAAATGAATCAAAATTATCATTGAAACATATATAATTGTAAAGAACGAAGCCGCAGCTACATCCTTAACAACTCAGCAGTCCTTCGAGAAAAAGATGAACCTTAGGCAACAACTATGAATTCTTTATTAGTTTCACTTTCAAGAGACCTATTTCACAAATACTAAGTTCTGAATACTTTAAAAGAGTGAATTAATCACAGTAAATAAAAGTAAAACTAATAAGTCATCTGGTAAAAACAATTTGATGAAACATAAATATGACAATAATTGTATGGTATTGAATGGATCGTCCTTCGGAAGCTGTTCGGATGAAAGTTAGGACAAAAGGAACTATGACTATCGTGTATGTTTGACTTTAGAACCATTGAGAAAATTTAAATGTTGGTTATGATTACATATCAAATTCGGGGTTCCCTGCGGTCCGCAACCCTGCACCCTCAGTGCGCGGGCGCCGCTTTCGTGCGCGCGCGCCGCCCACCCGATATAAAAGCTGCCGTCGCCCATTCACCCGCCCGCAGTCTGTGCTCGAACGTTACAGTGACACACGAAAAGGACTTATCATGAATTCACGGTGTTTACTTGTGCTCGCGCCGCCTCGCGTAGGTACGTACATTCAATAAATAAGGTGCGCCGCACTCGCAGGACCCCACTGTGCAGACTCTGCCTAGTGTCAGTACCGATCGTGCTGAAATAGATTTTGGTGCCGACGAGTATGTTGATGGCGACATTTTAGACTAATCGAGATGTTAGATGCATTTCTTATGTCGTGGAGATATGTGAAACAAGTTTTTGCGTTCGGTTGTGGAAAACGCTTGGTTGAAATTGCAACGCTGTTTTAAAAAGGAAGTCAGTTATTCTTGTGCCATAAATTTCAAATATTTTGAAATGTTAAAGAATACATGCGTTGCCTTAGATTATTCGATATTGTGATATTCGTCGTTAAATCTAAGGACGATAACCTTTTGTTTTGCAAACGCTTTTCATTTACAGCAACAGTAGGTTTATAGGGCATTACTTTATCATACGATCGTAGGATCGTAATATAATAAAGTTGTAGAATATATATTTAATTTATACACAGCATGATTTATGTGTTGAAAGCTGGTTCGATCGCGGGAGAGAGCATTATCTGTGCGGACACTTTCACTCTGTCGCTTATCAATGATTTTGCAGGTTTAGTAATTTTATGTACTTCCATTTAAATTACTTCCGAGACCACATTAATGTTATCAGGAAGTTTTACTTGTGCAAGTATTTCAAGACTGTTGGTTTATTAATAATATCATATAAGTTCCTACAATGAAAAAGATAAGTAGAGACGTCATGTGGGATATAATTCTGAAATTGAATTAACAAGATTTTAAAGATGTTCATATATCATCTCGTATTTTATCGCAAATAGTAAAATTTAAATATTAATTGAGTTCAATGGTGATAATCCTCATAGTTATTTTATTTAATTTGTCTTACTGCAAGTAATTATTTCACTTGATATTTTATAGCCGTGTGGATATTAAATTTTCATATGTCTATATCTTTCGACACCTACGACCAGTTAATTAGAAATGCTCTGTCGAAATGATGCAAATGATCTTTAATCATTTCGCCATTACTCATTGATGATTAGCATAATTTTCGTAACGCACATAACCGTGGCCCCGTGCGCGTGGGTTCAGATTCTAGGTTAACCTCATAACATGGTATTGATTTCGTAACGATCTATTAGCTAGAACTGTATCAGTGTGGTTACGTATATATCTGAATAGTTTTTTTAAATTTTAGTGTTATGGCATTTTTTTACATAATTGCGTTAATTAGGTATTTACTTGCGAGCAGAAAGGAACATCCTTACTTGAGCCCAAATTTCGTATTGAGTAACGTGACCTAGAAATCATTTGGTGCAATGACCTGAAGCTAAATCTAATGCGTCTATCGTAATATAATTACGGTAACACACAATAAAGTTCAATTGATACATTACTTTAAACCTTCCCGTACCGGCATAAGGGTGAGCATGGCAACAGACTGCAAGCCTCACAGGATGTTCGGCCTTTTCAATGACTGTTGGGGCTATGCTCTATTGTTTAGAATTTCTAGCACGTACCCGATTCTCACGAGTCACGATGTATGTGCACCTTACGCAAACGTAGACATTTTCAATAGTACAAATTTTTCAAACAAACGTCTGCGTCCTTTTGTCATCTTGTTAGATGAGCAATAAATTAGTCAAAACTTGACTTTAATTCAATTGATTAATTATCGTTATCCGTAACCAGTCCTTGTGTTATATTTTAGATAAAAAAACAAAAAATCAAATATGGCCTCTAGTTTTCCGATCATAGTTTTCCTATGGAAAATGCTCGGAAAACTTAACGGTATATTTGATCAATTTTTCGCTTTTTCTCCACAATTGGTAGTGTTGTGAGCAAAACTATTAGTAAACTCGAGACTAGTTTTCATTAATGCCGATTAAATATTCATTATGTTATTAGAGTGAGCGTGTAGGTATTCAATTATCGAGGCTCGCGATGCGTGCGCGCATTTCACGAGAAGAAAACACGGTGAAAATGAGCCGGGAGGTGCGCGTGCCGCTGTGATCCATGCGAATATGTGTCGATTTAGTACCGTAAAAAGTAGAAAATGACTACTTTTTACGGTACTAAATCGACACATATAATAACGCTCATAAAAGATCTCCATTATTGCACTATAGTTAAAAAGCGCAGTGTTTTAAGATTACCAATCCATATTAAACCACGCTACCATATAAGGTAGGTACGGCCAAACCCAGAGTTGGTACCCCACCCCCCATGCTAAATGACCCAGACCTCTACCCTGGAATTGGTAATTATAGGCTGTTGGATCGATTGTGTTGGTTTTTAATCTTTAAATTTGCATTAATTTGCATCAAGGTAAATTCAAAATGACTTACATGTATTGTAATGCATATTACAAATATATGTTCGATAGATGCTTTTAGTACATCCAAAAAAAATATCTATGCTATCCATAATTTACTACATAAGAAATACTTCTTCTTACTTATGTAATGTGAAAACCTAAATGAGATAATAAGTAAATTCGTATCCAAGAGTATCTTTAAAACAACGTTACTAATGCAATGGGCAGAGAAATGAGGACAATGTTTAATATTATCTCTCAGTTATGCATAAAATAGAATGGTGGTTAACCATCTAATTACGTTAGTTAACAGTATCCTATAGTAAAAATATGAGTACACAAATGTGTTTGAATTGAAATATTTAATATAGTTGTTGACTTCTGAATAAGGTCATGTCATTTATATTGATCATTTACAAAGCAAATTGATTGCTCGCCTTATTCAACATCTTGCAATATATCTAAACATATAAACCTCTTTAACCATCCGATGCCCCAGTCCTCTAATTTCGTCATGCAGTCTCTATTAACGCACATTCCCTGCTTAGTCGAAGGATGTCCCACATTTTTAGCGCCTATAAACTTATTTTTCTATTTTAAAAACTATTTTTATTTGTCACCTGTCGGACGACGGTGAAAACAGAAATCACTTCCACTTTCCATAACGGGAATTATTAAGGTCTTACTAATTATGTAAGAGGTCAGTCGACGGCGGAAATGAGCTTAATTAACGATCTCGCGCCACCTCGCCACTCCTTGCATTCGAACAATGTACCGGAAATATCTCTGCGACGAAAATAACAATGGTATCTCAAAACAATTTTAGTATTCTAGGAACAATACTTGCACTAGGTAATACAAATAACAATACTTGCACTTCTGACCTTCCAAATTGAACAGAGGACTGAAATATTCCTGCGAAACATCTTAAGGCCAGATTAGAATTATAATCAGCGCCGTTGGGTATAATCAAGTAATTTTTGATGAAGAGATTCGATATTAAATATCTGATCATTATGAGACAAACCACATTTGCCCATCCAATGAAAAAAAAAATTTTCAAAGTCTTCAATTCGGTGGAGAGAGCAGTTGTTTTTGGAATTCATCATCAGCTCATTAAACGTCCCCACCGAGGGGCACGAGCCTACCCGTATAGGATGATTAGGCCTCAGTCGTCCACGCTGGCCCAGTGCGGGTTGGACGACTTCACGCATAACCTTGGATCTCTTCGCAGGCGTGCGCAGGTTTCCTCGCGATGTTTCCTTCCTTCACCGTAAAAGCGTCGGATAACGTACATATATTTTACGAAAATTCGAAAACACATTGGTACGTGGCGGGATTTGAACCTCAGTCCTCCCGGCAGGAGGGCGACAGTTCACACCATTGAGCCACTGACGCTCTTACGGTGAAGGAAAACTTTTTTGGAATTATTTACCTTAAATAAAAGTTCTACTCAAAGAACAGCGTTATATTGGATCCCAGTTTTACTGTCTATTACCTAGAAAGGCATGTAAGGTTAACACGAGATGAACTCGTAAGTATTGTAAGTAGATGTCGGTGTATCTTGCCGGTGATTGTCTGGCCTTCACCGGCGTCGGCTATACTTGTCTCTTTGTATTGTGTTGTTTTGTTTTTCAAAGGCATCGTTTACCGACCACCGAGGTTATATTCTGTTTGACTTGCAGGTATTGATTAGCACAAGGAAATTGTTTGTCATCCTCTTGATGTGAGAGTCTTGGTTAAACAAATTATTGCTGAATCATCACCATATTAGGTACTCTTAAAGTATTAGAGTATACTACGAGTATTTGTGAAGCAACTCTTCTTATATACTTGTACTGTAAATTACAGTAGTAGCATAACAATTCCAAATATGAATTAATACTTTTTCTAAGTCATTAATGCAAAATGAATTATTTTGCATTAATGACTTAGAAAAAGTATTAATTCTCATAGGTAAAATATTTAATATTGTGTACGATACGAATAATTATAAGAAAATGTCTTATAATAATCCTATGTAACTGTATATAATAAATAAATATTATTCTAGAAATTTACAAAATCAAATCAATAAAAATCTTGTTGCTATTTTCGTACAAAAAAATAAAAAAAGTGATTTAATAAGTGTATCATAGCAATAGCAAAAATGCGCAAACATGAATCGATATGGTGCCAAAATGCTCAGTTGTGTAAGTGTTACGCGACGCCAGAGCTGGCGCACCTGTTGACGTGAATTCGAATTGCCATTTAATTTGTTATGTCATGTGACTCGCATTGCTTGGGCTATAAATCTTTGTAGACAACTAGCACGCAGAATGTTTACAACCTAACGATATATGTATGACTTAAACTCGAGTATGTAAAAAAACTTAGAATTACGAGTATATATATACTCGATAGCTAAGGTAGTGCTCTCAGCTGAAGAATCCTTTTAGTCTACAAGGTCAGATCTTCTTTCGTTGTTCGGCAGGAGGTAGTCCTTTCGGTAAGGTAAAAGCTCAATAGAGCCAAATACCAATTACATACCATTTATTAGTTACTAGCAGACCCGACAAACTTCCTACCCTTTTAACATTAGTTAAAAGGGTGCATATTAATGCATACCTACAATAATCAACAATTACAACATACAAAATCATCTGTTCTGGGTTAATGTGATGGCATAGTTCATGATTAGTACGTGCTGTAGTGACATTATTCATTTACAATTCATTAAAGAGATACTTAAGTGTGTTGTAATAAAGTGCAAACTAAATCTTGGACTTTTAATAAAGTCTGTCCACGCGTTGTTGAGTTATGCGTTTACCAACACTTTTTTGCTATTCATATTTGTCCAGGCGTTGCACGTTGTTGAGTTATCTATCTCTATCTTACCAACATATTTTACGATGCATTTTTTACATACGATGAGTTTTTTAATACCTTTGAATTAAAATTTTCTTTGTTAGCTAAACATCCTTCGACCGTAAAATAATGAAAGAGCTGTCTGTCATGAGATCATACGCATCTACATATCCTTTTAAAAATAGCCTCATCAGGCTATTGTTAATGCTTAAAAAACGTTCACAAACTTTCACCGCGCGTGTGTTTAACAATAGTTATCTAATACTATTTAAACGTTACGCCATAACGCTGGCCTCTGTCAGCCGCGGATCACAATTAAAGAAATTACAGGTGCGTGTTATTTTTTATCCAACTTTCTTTGTAATTATCATGATGAAGGCGATCACGGGTGACGCTAATTACTTTTGAAGAATCTGTATATTGTATTAGTTTATTTAATTGCTTGAATTGTGTTTATAGTTTTGTTTTAATATATCTTATTATTAGATCTGAATATAAGGTATATTGACTGTAGGCTCTGACAACGTTCTTCGCTAGTCATTTTATTCATCAGTGTTACATAATTTTAAGAAAGGTATGATACATTAATTAAATTTGCACTTATTACAAATATTTTTTATTTAAAATATTATCAATTGCAAATTTGTGTTACCTTTGATGGATGCAAAAAAATGCTCTTTGTAAATTTTATGTGCACAACAATTTTGCAAAGCGTTTCGTAAGAAATTGTAACATTAGACACGACCTTTTGCTGTCAGAATGCTATAAAAACAGTCTTATTTAAATGCAACATTTGATTCAAATTAAAATTTGTACAGAGCATCAAAATATCGTTGCATAAATTTCAAGTTTTTTTGTTAATTTAATGTGATAAAGAATAATAAAGTTCAGTTGCTCAATAAACGCAGACGCACCGAAATCGAAAGTTCCGCCCACGACGCGTCGGTAGGTCAGCTATTGAGGCTTTCACACGTGTTACTTAACGATTACAACCTTTTTCTTACTTAACATTTATGTAATATTGATATTTCCGATACATTATAGTCATGCTAAATGGATTGGCTTACTTAGATTGCGCATAAATCTCGTTATTTTTAACATCAATCTTGCATTCCTATTACTACATATTGTGTACAAAACATAGGAAGAATCTAAAAAGAAAAGGATAAAGGATCTAAATGGATTATATTTTATTCCTAAGATACTAGTTCGTTATACTAAGTGGCGTTCCATCATCTCTGCTTACTCCTCTGGGACTAAGGCGTGAGTCATATTTATATATTTATACTAGTTCTAGACAATTATACCTAATTTATTTTTATGCATCACATGAATTCCAGTGCACACAAATAGCACTTTACTAAACCATAAAGAAAGAGCTTTAGAATTGCCCATTCCAAAAACATTTTTGTCGCTTGTAATGTAACCTCATATACTTACTGTGAGGTAAAACAACTAGAAGTGCCTTATTCTACTAACCTTAAAACACAATAGCAACCGAACGCGATGTTTTACATAACACGTATGTTATGACAAGGCGGTACAAATCTATAATTATGTCATATTCGTAAGTGCGCGCGCAGCGACCCAGGCGGGATTGCGCAAGCGCTCGGATGTTGACTTTGGGCTCAAACGATTAATGTAATGTAAGTAGGAATGCTTTAATGACCGTTTTGCCGGGAAAGACCGGGTGCTCATCCTTGATCATCAAATACTACTACAGCCATATTGTTAACTGTTGGAGCAAGACATCCACCATAGGTTTTGTTTTATTTTTGAAGAGCAGGTTTAGCTATAATTTCCATCTGCCATATTCTGGTCGTTACATGAAATACACGCCATACCTGCAAAGACCTAAATAGAGTTAACACTAGTTTGTCATGAATAGGACCATACCTTCGCGATGGGTAGAAAACGAACTATCTGTTCTTATATTTGTAGTAATTATAAAAGATGAATAATTCAATATGTAACATCAATTGCTCACTGCTTTCCACACTAAATAGTCGCTCCAATTGTATCGAAGAATGTTATGAAATGCGATGATAACCACAGATAAGCAATTATTCGCTTGTTAATGCCTAATAGGACGGAATAATAAATACAGATTGTATCAAAGCGCCGATTAGCCTAGTTACTAAACTATACGATCTATCAACTCAGTAAATGAGAGTGCAATAACTTAAGCGTTAACGTTTTAGGGTACTTTGTTTATGACACGTCCTTAAAATAGATTAAGACCTCACCTGATCTTTTAAATTTTAATAGCTCGATTAATATTGTTTGAAAATATAGATATTTTTATACAATAAATGCCTATTTATGTATGTGCCTACATACGTACTTTCTTGACGAACACTTTGAAACGTAAAAAATATATATATTCATTACGGTACATGTTACCAAATAAAATTATTGTTGTTTCACATCCTCAGTTTGCTTAAAAAAATACCTTCGAATAGATATACATCTGCTAAAGATTGTATGTGTGATTTGTGTGCAAACAATCAAATTGTGATCTGCAACCTTAATTTTAAGTGGTAACAATCCATAAACGAGCAAATGTTACCCACAAGGAATGTAAAGTATTCGCTCTATACTAGTTCACCTTGCTCTTTCATTAAAATAAGCGAGGCAGTCTAGACAACAAACCGTTCTACTATCAGCAACGTCAGATGCTAAAATATTTTGATACAAAAGTAGTTCTTGTATTGTATTATTACAATTTAAAAATTCATTCCTATTATATAACTATCCTTTGGCGGCTTCGTTGGCGTTAAGAATATTATTTTGGATCCCCTATTTTTTCAACTTAAGAGAATTTTTATCAAAATCCTTCTTGGCGAATGCCTACGTCATATCATCTACCTGCATGCCAAATTTCAGCCGAATCCGTTCAGTGGTTTGGGCTGGGTGTTGATAGACCACTATGTCAGTAATTCAGTCACCTTTGAGTAATATACATTTAAATAGGTTAAAATAGAACTCGTTCAATAATAAAGTTTGATCGGAAATCAAATAAAATGATACGGGTTTAAAATTACATAATTTATTTGGAAAAATGTATGTTCCTTGTTCTTGTGAAGTTAATTTTACGATTTTTTTCTTATCTAGTATTACAATAACAAATGTAGCTAAATGAAGCAGTCAAAAGTTCTTCTGATATTTGTTTATTAAATTTTTTATTCTATGCCATGCAGAAAAAATACAGAGCTAACTTAACAGGTAGATGTCAAAACGATGAACACATCGATTGCATACAGTAATTAACGCCTTTTTCACCACAACGTGTGTTTTGTTTTGTAATAACTGACCCATCGGATTGAATAATCAGTTATGGGGAAGCTTATGAAATGCCACAATAAATGTTCAATTGATTTCCTGAAGTTATATACTCGTATTTACGAGTACTTTATGCGTATAAATATAATGTTCAGAACATTATTTGATAACTTTAAACCTCAAATGTGATTGACTTCACGTCTGATATATATTTCAATCTTTCAGATTATTACAAACGCAGCAGGCAGTTATAAAATCTAATCATGTCACTTATACTTGAAAAATTTAGAATTGTAAGTCTACGTTTTAGAATTCTAATCAGTCAGTGTGCTCCTTTATGTATGATAATTCCCAATAGGAACTTGAGGTTCCAAAAGAAAGTTTGAGTGTTTTGTTGATTATAATATTCATAGATTCGATTGACGAGAAATTGAATAGAATACAGAGAAATAATCTTAGTGTTGCAAATTTAAGTGCTATTGAGATAACAAAACTTTCACTATAAATAAGTACTATTAGCAGCATAGCAAGTTGTAATAAACATACTGGTACAGAGAGTGGTTGCACCACACGGATGCCTCTCCGGTTTATCGGACAAATGTCAACCGGCCTGTGTACCACTGACATATATGTACATGTGACATAACGTGATATAACCTGACGACCTCGTTTGCGCAATGGGTAATTTGATTTTCATTTAAGTAATCAAGCCGATAGTCACATGAAGTGGTAACTATGGTCGAAAAAAAACTTGTGGTCTCAAAAAAGTAAGCAGTGTGTAGTCTCTAAATTGTGATGTAAAAATGCAAAGTCACGACAGCGAATTCAATTTCACCTGTCGCACTCTTAACCTGGACTAAGTGCTAAGAGCTTAACTGGTTTGGCGGTTTTGGTAGAGGTAGACATGTAGATACACCTACACGTCTCCATCACATAAACTTTATCCATAGGTAAATTATTAATTTGCAGCCCTTCAGGTTCTCACTTTATGTTGCTAATATTTTGGAATCTATGTAAATGAACCCGAATTTGGGTATTGTGAAGTACGGTCTTAAGTCATCTTTTTTTAACCTATCGCAGTCCACTGCTGGACATAGTTCTCAACCATTTTGCGCCAAATATCCCGGTCCTCCGCTTCTCTCTTCCAGCCTCCACCAGCGACCTTTCGCAAGTCGTTGGTCCATCAGGCCGGAGGGCGTCATCTGATCTACATTTATATCTATAAAAATAATATATAATACCTATATTCATTAAATTACGCTAATGATGAAGTATTTGGGCATTATATGTTTTTGAAAGTTAGGACAATAATTAATGTTGATGTTGGTTATACCTTTCTTGCTATAAAATTAACTCCTTTTAAGTGCTGCTAGTAGGTATCATGTATTATAATTGTATATAGTTAAAACTACATTTCTCGGCTCCTATCTCTTTTGAAATATCAAATGACAGCTTGTGGTTTAAAATTTAAATACTCGATTTAATAGTAGCTTTAAAGGAATTTGGTTCATTTGCATTCTATATTAAGTAACTAGCACACGCCAAAAACAGTAAAGAGTCTTCAATTCATCTATGGGCTAACAAAGAAAGCTAGAACACGTGCGCAATTAGGCAAAACCACAACAAACGTGACAACAGGCGGCGGCAGGCGTTGCCCAACCGCTGCATTCCTTGGAGAAAGAGCGGCCCTGCCCCAGACTAGGGCTTGCAAAACCACAACCGCGCTTGCACACACCCGCGTTTTGAAATTCTTATTAATAACAAAGAAGAATCTGAGGGATTCATATTTTGCACTTCCCTTAATCTTATATCATGATAATGAATGATATTATCAAGAAATGCATCAACGTCGAGAGCGTCGGTGGCTCAATGGTGTGGACTGTCGCCTTCCTACCGGGAGGGCTGAGGTTCAAATCCCGACACGTACCAATGTGTTTTCGAATTTTCGAAAATATATGTACGTTATCCGACGCTCTTACGGTGAAAGAAAACATCGTGAGAAAACCTTCATGCACGCCTGCGAAGAGATTCGAAGGCTGTGTGTGAAGTCGTCCAATCCGCACTTGGCCCGCGTGAACGACTAAGGCCTAATCACACCCTATACGGGTAGGCTCGTGCCCCTCGGTGGGGACGTTTAATGAGATGATGATGATGAAGCATCAACATTATCTTTACGACTTTTAGCTGTTGAATGCTGCTCATAATTTTGGTTCTTAATTTTAACCTTATCTTTATTTTGTTTAA